>JALIZH010007134.1:0-163193 GCA_030522465.1 Rhipicephalus appendiculatus
TGTGAAAAGTGCTAAGCGGTGAGGAGTGGTTAGGGTGTTTGAATTCGGCGGAGGACAGCTCCTGCGCTCTTGTACGGTTGCTGTGAGGTATGGGGTACAGTCGCCTGTCAGCTCTGTACATGTTCGTAAGGTCGCTGTAGAAGGTCACTGCCTCTCCTGTCGGTGGGCCCGGTTCCAAGGAAAGCGCGACCCGGTTTGCTAACCCTCGGGCCACTTTATGTGCCTCCTCGTTACCGGGGTTTCCCGAGTGAGCGGGGACCCAAACCAGATTGATTTTGGTTCTGTCGTATTGCTTGAAATTTCTCAGGACCTTGGCTGTATTTTGTCCCACACTTCCCCTCATAAAACTGTGAATAGCGCTCTTAGAGTCGCTAAGGACAGTGTGGGTACAAGGATTCATGATGGCCAGTGCTATGGCCATTTCTTTGGCCTCCTTGACTGATGCGGCTCTGGTAGAGGCCATATTTATGATTTTGAATTCTCCGTCCACGGCACTCAGGGTGTATGTGTTGTGTCCCTGGTTGGCGGCATCGACGAAGACCGCGGTTTGGTCTTCGTTGTGTTTTTCGCTTAAACTAAAAGCTCGGGCTTTTCTCCTGGCGTCGTGTCTGCCCGACAGGGTGTTTTTGGGTATTGGTTTGATTTTTAAGTAATGCCTGATTGCGGGAGGTAGGGGCGCCCTGCCTCCAGTGGTGTGTATGGGCTGAATTTTCAGTCTATTCAGGATATGTAGTCCCGTCATCGTGTCTGATAGCCGTGTTATTTGTGCTGTTTTGTGTGCTTCGATCAGCTACTCTAGAGTGTTATGCACTCTCAGTCGAAGGAGCTTCTCGGTGCTAGTATAAACAGGCACGCTTAGGGCCCATTTGTACGCTTGTCGAATTATAGTATCAATTTTATCCTTGTCCGATTTCCTCAGATGGTAATAGGGGAAGGAGTAGACTATGCGACTGATCAAGAAGGCCTGAATAAGCCTACACAAATCCATCTCCTTCTTTACTCTGTGTCTGTTGGCTACTGTGATGCAGGTTTTTGTGTTTTGGTAGTTTGTGTTAATTGAGGCAAGACCTCAGTTTTTCCTGTCAGTTCCTGCGGCTTACTGCAGCTGGGTTCCCTTCTTCGGTCTTAGTCAGTGTGTCCGAAACGTTGCTTCAGAGGCTGAAAGGGGAACGCAGGAGGCCAGAGCCATTGCAAGGCCAGAGAAAAAGACCGCATGTTGTGCCATACATGCACAACATCTCCCACAACCTAAAAAAGGTTGCAAATCGGCACCATGTGCATGTGGTATTCTCTGCTCCAAATAAGCTTTCAAGTCTCTGCGCCCGCATTTCTTCGAGCGGTGCCAAGTCGGCGTGCGATAAGAAGCATGCAAAGCCCTTTCTGCGTTGTGCTGTGGGCACTGTTTACGAAATACCCTTAACTGTGGCAAGGTCTACGTAGGCCAGACAGGGCGCTGTACAAATGACCATTTAAGGGAGCATTCTTTATCAATTAGGAATGGAACAGGGTCTCATTTACCCTTTCACTGTGCTTCGTGTGGCTGCACACCGCAGTTCGATCGCACGCGACTACTTGGAAGGAGCCGGCATGCGCTGGCACGGGAGTTACTGGAAGCCTTTCACATAAGGAAGAAAGGTGATTCTTGCGTCAGCGTGCCATCAGTTTTGTTGCATACTAGTGAATTTCAACTGTTGGATCTAGATGTACTTTAGAAGGTTTTTTTTACGAAGTGTCTGTCAATTTTTTTAAAAATTTTTTGTGTGTTTTCCCCGAGCTTTGTGCAACTTTGGGTTTTCGTTGTTTTTTTTCGATGCCTTTACATTAGGATAAATTTGTTTGTTGCTGGTTCCCAGATATCATGATTGTGATCTTCTTTTCAAACCTCGTCTGTTCGTTCCTGCACGTGCAGTGAGTGGAAAGTTCTGCGCATGTCCGCCAAGAGCCTTCATATGGTGAATGCTTCATGAAAATAAACTTAGTTGTGAGTTGGCGTTCTTTCTGTCCCTTCGTGTCTCTTCTCCGTTGTAACCTTGCGCCACGTATTTCAAATAACGATGCACCAACTGGCCCAACATAACGTATTGTTAAGCGTCGTCTTCCTCCCCGACTCCGTGCCAGCTTCCCATTGGCTCTCGTCCGATTTCCCTCGTCCGCTCACCACGTGCTGTGCCCCGCCAACGTCGTCCTTCTTTCGGTGATGCACGTGTCCGTTGTGTGGTGCCGTTGTCGCTTCTCATCACCGCGTTCTCAGCACTCGCGACACCATCACGACACCGCACCGAGAATACCACACAATCACAACACCGCACTGTTCAACTACACTCATCACAAGAGAGTCCCCCCCCTCGATAAGTGTTTTTTGTGTAAAAAAAAAAGATTGTAGCTCGATGAGTGAAGCTTAACAAGTTAAACTGTCTCTACATGCATGCATGGTCACTTCATAATCGCACCTGCATGACGAACAGTCAACGATAAAGTATTCAGTCCTGAATTCTGCTCAGAAAGCCTGCACCGACCTTTTCTGATCCCTTTATGTGTTCTACCCTGAAGGAATACTCCTGTAGAACAAGACTCCATCGGAGGACCCTACTATTAAGGTGTTCAGCCTGAGAGAGATATGAAAGAGGTTGGTGGTCAGTTTGAATGACAAAAGTGGTCCCATAAATGTAAATGTGAAATTTCTGGACTGCCCAGACCAGTGCTAAACATTCTCGTTCAATGGCCGAGTAACGAGTTTCACGCGGAACCAGCTGACGACTAGCATAGGAGACCGGATGTAAAACGCCGTCGTGCTCTTGCATGAGAACGGCTCCTATTCCTATGCCTGACGCATCGGACCAAATTACATACTCTTTTTTCGAGGTCTGGCGCCTTGACAATAGGTCGAGATGCTAGTGCCGCTTTAATAGCTTCTCTTTCGGGTGTCCACGTCACACGGTTGCTCTCTCGCTTTCGGGTCATTTCCACCAAAGGAAGGACTTTTTCGGCGTATTGAGGAATCATGTCTCGGTAGTATCCGGCCAGTCCTAAAAATGAGCGCGCTTGCTTCTTGGTTTCGGGTTTGGTCGCTTCCAAGATCTTTGCGACCATGCTCTCCATTGGACGAATCTCACGACCTCCTAAGACATGACCCAAGAAAGTGATCTAGCGTGCTCCCACTTCACATTTTTGGGGTTTCACTGTCAGGCCAGCATCCCGTATTCTGCTGAACAGTTGTTCGAGCGTCTCCAGATGTTCATCCCAGGTGTGGGTGGCGATGAGTACATCATCTATATAATGGACGACATTTGGGATCCCAAAAAGGACAGCCCTCATCAGCCGTGTAAAAATAGGCGCAGCACAGCCACAGCGAAAGCTGGGAGAGAGGCCTTTAGCCTTTTTTAAACACTCTTGGGGCAACTACTACAAGCCCACTAGCATGGTACCCACTACGCTATAAATCATCATAATTTTTGTGTAGTGGGGAAGCGTCTACTATGCCATTCTTCGTCATTCTTCAGAAAATCGCGGTGCCCGCTACACTCTTGTAACGAATATGTGCACTTTGTTGATGCTGTGGCTGACGACGACGAAGAAATATGCCACAGGCTTTTGTAATGGGTTGGAGCATTGAACGACCCACTCGTTACGCAATTCGCATTGTGTGACGCTTGGTTCTTACTTTACTGCTCTAAAACGCTTTACAACACACGTTAACGCGATTCCTTACCCGATATGAAGCCTGCCTAGGGTCAGTTTGCACCGCAGTTTCAAGCAGTGGCGTAGCTCGGTGGTAGAGTGCTGGGCTGCCACGAAGAGGACCCGGGTTTGATTCCCGTTCTGTCACAGGTGTTTTTTATTTAGTTTTTTTCTTATTTCGTGCGATATTGGCTACGGACACCGGCGGCGGCGGCGGCGGACAACTACGGCGCAGAAACAACCCTTGTTGTGATCTCATAACAGCTTTCGCTGTAAAACAGCGAGCCAAGCTCAGGCGTTTGTTAGCTCCAGTGAGGAGGAAATAAAGGTGTGCTCTCGAAACAGACGTTGCAAAGGCGAGGTCAACTCTTTAAATGAGGTTGAAGTTGAATCTTGCCATACCTTTTCGTCGGCATCAGGAGTCCGGCTAAAGGATGACGTAGAGCTATGAAGCTAAAGAAATGCTAGCTGAGAGTGACGAAGTAGAGCACAGCTTCGCGAGCAAGGAACATAGAAGTTCCATTAAAGATGAGTTGTGCTTTACAACCTCTAGGAGGAAAAGCACATGCATTGGAGAGGCAAGGGTACCTCAGAAGAAATCCATTGAAGAAATTCTAAGTGTTAGTGAGAATAAGAGAGTGCCGTAGAGCGAAACCTGAAGAGTTTGAAGCAGACTCGCCAAGGGTGCTGTATGCTGTGGCATCAGCTGATCCTGGCATGGCGAAGGACCATGCGAATACCTTGCTGTGCAATACACAGTTTCACTTCTCGGCTTAGTAGAAGTGAAGTGTGTCGCAGAGAACCGGAAGATAGTGCAGAGGCACATATTAAAGCAAGAATAATTGAATCGCAAATAGAGTGTTCAGTACACGGTGTTCTAAGCTCGCGTGGTGTCCTAAACGGCATCATCGGTAGCGTTGAGGCGCCCCTCATTAAATGCGTAGGATACAGTGACAAAGTGCCATTGCATGGTTATTTCAGAGATGAGGAAGCCAGTACGAACTCTCTGGCGTCCTGGGAAGGAGAAAGATTTACATGTGAGATTTTGAAGCCCGAAACAGCTGATCGGTCCAGACCAGGCGTTCATGTGCATAAAGCAGTCACTCGAACGCTCCTCACTCGGCGCGCGGGGAAGCAATGCGTCCAGTTGGGCTGTGACGTTTGTCGGTTTCAGGCCATCAGGTCGGCACGGCGTTTAACGGTCATGGAGAATTGCAGCCAGACATCTGGTCAGAAACGCTATGACGCGTCGCTGGAGCTGTGCTCCAGAAGCAACAAAGGTGTCGTTCGTCTTGTCTGGGACGCGATCACATAAGCATCAAAGTGAATGACCGATAGCGTTTTCCGGATTATGACCGTAGGCAATCGAGTGGTATTTCCTGTATATATTCGGTTTTTCGCTTTTTAGCCCGAGAAAGGTTTGAAACGTTTCGTGCAGTGCTTTAGCTACACAGTGAACTGAGGTGAACGATACACAAGAGTTCTTTTTCTAAATATGTTTATTCTACCTCTAAGTGTCACGGTTCACTTGAACTGCGTAGTAGACATAATGCTGGACAAGTGCACAGCAGATGACCACGTGTGTATGTGAAGACACTTTACTCTGCTAGCCATCACTCATCAGGCTCCCAAGTTTTTTTTATTAAAAAAAAACTTCTCTTGGGGGGGGGACTCTTGTGATGAGTGAGTGCGCGACCAGTGATACTGCGGTGTACTCCGTGCTGTGTGTTGGTGGCGCAAGGGCTCCAAACGCGGTGGGTGACGCTACAGAAGCACCGCGCAACGGACACGTGCGGCACGTCGAAAAAGAAGACGTGGCCACGACCAATTAGAAGATGGCACGGCAGACGGGAGAAAGACGACGACGGGATAGAAGGCAGTGAGTTACTCTGACTCGGACAGCTCGGACGAGACGCTGGTGCCAGGGTCTGTGTCGTCGGGTTTCGGACCCGAGCACAAAGGGCCCGACAGCGTCTGCCTCCAGACGTCTTCGGAGACGGGCTATCCTGGAGGCGGATCGTTCCCCATCGTCCGAGAAGCGGGTCCGGGCAGCTGAACCACCGGGAAGCGCAGACTTCACCGTCCCCGTAGGCTGAGTGGACTCCTGCTGCCGGTTGCCAGCCACGGGACGAGCCTGGGTGAATGCCGACAGACTCCACGCTCGGCAGGAGGGCAAGAAGGTCACCATGCTCCTTCGCCAAGGCCTCCTGCTCCTGCAACCTCTCCGCCGACTCGACTCCTCGTCCACCCCACGAGCGCCTTCACAGCCAACGACACCACCGGCCCCCCAACGAGTCCGACACTCCAGTCCATTCAAGCGTCGTGACAACCGGTGACAGCTTTCTTGTTTTGGAACATTCCGCGAAACTTTGACGATTCTTATAGCGCCGCTCGCAATTGCGTAGCGTAGGCATAGCTTGACTCTCTTTCGGTTGTTTGTATTTTTCCTTCGTTTCTTTTTCCTGTGTGTCATAAAGTTACATTTTTGTGTGTGTTTGAAAATAGCTGCTTCCTGTTCCGGTCAGAGGCCTTGCCTCAATTAAAACACAAACTATCCAACCCAAAACCTGCATAACAGCTACTCTCCTGAGCAGTCCACCAATTTGTTTGGCAGTGTTCTGTAATTTTGCGAGGGCTATGGTATTTTGCGTGTTATGCTGAATGAGCATGCCCAGCACTCTGATGGTCAGAACCGGAGGAACTGGGCCGCTTTCCAATACAATTTTTATTGGTGCTGGTTGTTGGTTCTCGGAGTCTGGCGTCTTTTTGGCTTTATTTCTAATGATTAAAAGTTCAGATTTTGAGGGGGGAGCATGTCAACCCGTTGTGTCTAACATACTTTTGTACTACGTTTGCTGCCTCCTGTAACACGTCATTTATCGCACCATCCGAGCCACTGTTTGTCCAAATTGTAATATCGTCCCCGTATATGGCATGTTTGATGTGTGGTATCCTGTTTAGGTGTTCCGGTAGGTTCCTCATATTGAAGAGCAGGGGTGAGAGGACGGCAGCTTGCGGGGTTCCTCTTGTCCCTAGTGTAAGCTTTTGACCACGCACTTCATCCAGTTGGATGGTTGCCGTTCTTTCTCTGAGAAAATCGGAAATGTAGGCGAGCGTTCTTTCGCCCACATTCAACTGGGATAAGCCATTTAAAATGGCCTGATGCGCTACATTGTCAAAAGCTCTAGTGACGTCCAGGCCCAGGATGGTCCGAGTGGCTCGTACTGGATCTGGGTCAAGGATGTATTGTTTCAGTTGAAGCATAATATCTTGTGTGGATAGACACTCTCTGAAGCCAATTAGGGTGTCAGGTAGCAAGTGTTCTGTTTAAATGAAATTGTTTAGTCAGATTAATATTATATGTTCCAACACCTTTCCTAAACAGGAGGTGAGAGAAATTGGTCGAAGGTTTCCCAGTTCTAACTTCTTGCCCGGTTTCTCAATAAAAATTACAGTGGCATGTTTCCAGCTAGGCGGCAGTTTTCCAGCGGCCCAGTATGTGTTGAATAGTTTAGTAACATAGCTGATCGAGTCATCATCTAAATTTCGGAGCATTTTGTTTGTTATTCCGTCTTCCCCTGCTGCGGCAATGGTTTTAATCTGGTTGAGGACTGCTCGAACTTCAGCTTCGTCTTATATCCCTGTCTAAAGCTAGATTGCTTTCTCCTTCATATGTAGCCAGAGTGGGCATGTCGGTGTTAGTGTTAAAGTATTTACTTTGCAGTTCCTGTATTAGGTCAGTCTCTTCCCCAGGATAGGAATGGATGAGTTTCTGCAGGTGCTTACTTGTGTTGGATTTCGTTTGTACGGGATCTATCAGATGTCTGAGTAGAAAGCAGGAGTTTTTGTTAGCTAATTGGCCATTCAGCCGGTCACACAGTTGGTGCCAGTGTTCTCGACTCAATATGTTAGTGCATAGTTCTCGACTTCTTTCTCGATTTGAGCTAACTTCTTTCGTAATGTTTTGTTGTGTTTTTGAGACATCCATCTCTTCTCAATACTTGCCCTAGCCTCCCACAAGTGTATAAGCCGTGAGTCAGGGGCCGGGTGATCCTCCTCGATCTCGGCTTCGGTGGTGGCCTTGTTCACGTCTTCGATTAGGTTGGATGTCCACTCTTCCAAGTTCGTGAGTTCTGTGGGTTCTCTCATTTCTAATGTCCCTGAAAGTGTCCCAGTTAGTATGTTTCACTTTGATTTTTCCTTTCTAGAATTTACTGAGTGGGAATGTAGTGGCTATGATGTAGTGATCACTGCCTGCATTAGTTTCGGTGTTTTCCCATTTGGCGAATTCTATGTTTTTAACAAATGTGAAATCGGGTGATGTGTTTCGACAGACGCTGTTACCTACACGGGTGGGGCGTTCTGGGTCTGTGAGGAGGGTTAAGCCTAGCTCTAGGGAGGTTGTCCATAGGCCTTCCTTGTCGCAAGTCTGATAGCCCCATGCCGGATGGTGAGCTGCTGGCATGTTTCTGCGCCTTGACAATAAGTTTGGAGGCGATCGTGGCCCTGTTCTTTGGTGGGTGATAGGCGTTTAGGATGTATAGGGTTGGGTATGTTTTCTTCTTGGGGAGGACTTCTACGAAGTTGTAGGCTATATCCTCGATTGCGAGATCTATCGAGTTAGCGGTGAGGTTTCCATGTACCATGAGTGCCGTGGAGGGATTAATGCCTGCCGCCACTGTCGAATTAACAGTTGTGTAGCCAAGAAGCTTGGCGTTTACGCCAGTTTCCTGTAGCGCAATAACGTCAGGTTTCAGTGTAGAATGATGTATCCTATATTCGAGATCACGTCTTTTAGCACGGAACCCTCTGCAGTTCCATTGCCAGATCATAAATTGGTCGCTGGCCATCAGAATGCTTAGGAGTTTCTGCACGTGGCCCGTGTGTTCTGATTGGGCCCCCCGGCTGGGGGGTCGTTGATCTAAGCTGGTACCGTTGTTAGGTCCCTCACGTGGGAGTGGCAATTGGGAAACAGCTGTGGTGTTGTTGCTGCGGCTGTGTCAGTGGGCCTATGTTAGCTATTTTTAGCCGATTAAGGCCTGCCAGCATGGTTTCAATCGCAGCTTCGATTCTGACGAGGCGAGCCTCAGTGTCTCTCTGAAACTCAGCCTGTTTGGCTTCTAGCTCCGTAAAGCGCGCGTTTATTGCAGTTTCTAGCTTGGCGATTCTGAATGTCGAGTGTTTTACTTTTTCTGTTTTCTCTTCCGAGGCAGCGTCTGGCGCTGGGCTTGAAGCTCTGCGCTTTTCTCCTCTAGTTCTGTCAGTTTGCATGTTAGTTGCCTCACTCTGAGCGCATGCCATTTGTTCCGCAGCCGCGGGCGGGTTGAAGGTCGAATTGGAATTGCTTTTCAGTTGCCTGATCTGTTCGTTCGCCGAAGCCAACTGTTGTAGCGATTTAACCAGCTCTGCCAGTTCGCTAACCTGATTGTCTTGAGGCTTAACCGGTGGCTGCATCCTTGATGCCGAACTGGGTCTGGAAGGGCCGCCTCGGGTCCGGGACGTTGACTGGTTCCTGGCCTTGCCCCCTTGCTTCATGTTGGATGCGGGTTTAGTAGTGGCTGCTTTGCTGCTTTGTCCTGAATCGTCAGTACGCCAGCCCACACTCTTGGGTGGTCTGTTGCTCCACGCGTTCTTGTAGTTGTTTAGTGTTGACATTCGGGCTGATGTTTCCTGACTGGGACTTGGGCTCGTCTGCGCAGGGGAAGCGGCTTGTGTGTTCCTGCTCTTGCTTCCTTTTCTCGTTCTCGATCTTGATCGGTGGCCTGGTGATTTTGATCGTCCTTCCTCATTGGTGCTGCAGGACATTGATTTCTTGCTGTTATGATGTTTGACTGGCGTGAAGCGTAGCTTGCAACTCTTGCTGCCGGTGGGATGTTCGCCAAGGCAGACTACACAGTGTGGGGTGCACGTCGGCTTTTCTCCCAGGGGCGGCGGGAGATGCTCTCCTCCGCACCTTTGGCATTTTGGTATTCCAGGGCCGGGCAGCGGGCACACGTCTGTGCGGTGCCCAAGCTTCCTGCAGTTGAAGCAGGCCTCAGGTCTCTCCCTGAAGGGATGTACTTCTAAAGTAAAACACCAGAAGCGGATCGTGGCAGGAAGCCTGTGTCCGGCGAAGGTGATTACGAGAGACCGGATTTTAGGCAAATGCCGATTTTATTCCTTGCGTTCCCAGCAAGCCATTTTGATATATGAGCACAAATTAGGCGTTAGGGAGGGCTTTTAGTGTGTTTTTATAGTGCCTATAAATGCCTATTTTTGGGGTTTGAGCCTAAATGTCTATGAGTGCCTATAAATTCCTATTTTCAAAAACGGCGCCCATATGAGAACTATTTAAACTCAAATTTTGCTTTCGAGTACAGTTTGAGACCGTAATTCAGGTTACCGGGCAAAACTGACGTTTCGGAACTCTATGGGGTGCCACAACCTAGTTCCCTAGTTCAACAAACTTCCGGTAAGCAACCGCTAGCAGCAGTGAAATGGGACGCGCCGGCCACTTTACCCCACCGCACTGACATGACGCGAGCGGTTGGAGCAGGCGGAGGAGGAGGAGAGGAAAAGGCGCTATTTCTACAACCCTAAATGGGAGCACGTCCCAGCGTATACAGTGCAATGGGGAGAGGAAAATAAAGGTGGCAAGAGGAGAGGAGAAAAGAGGAGAGTGGCGCCCGTGCCCGAGGAAGTGGAGGGCGGCTTTTACAGCCGGTTTTCCAGTCCAGTTTTCCCAAGGAATTGAAGCACCTGCTTGAAGACCTGGGTGTGGTGGGGGGATAGAAAACAGCAGGTGCCTCTGTGCAGCAGCAGGAAGGTGGAGAACGAATGCAAAACTATGACTGGAGTGCCGTCAGGGGAATGTAGAATGCAGGTAAAAAAAAATCAGATGTGCACTTGGCTTTTGTTTCGTTTGTAATTTACTTCTTAAAGGGCGCTTCACCAGGTCACATTACAAATTTTAGTTAGACACTGGAAGTTGTTGCGTGCCCAATGAAGAGCTTTATACCGCAAGAACTTTTACGAGCCGCGAAACATGATGCTGGTAGGTGAGCTTGAAACCTTTGCCACTCGCAAGCCAAATTTCTTCCCTGCCCTCTTCGGTATCGGAGGAACTCGGAGCCGGAAGGTCACACGACGCAGACGCATCAACACGTCATGCGCACGCAAGGTTACAATGTGTGCGCATGACATGCCCAAGCCAAGTCGTGCACACAAACGGTGTTGTATCGTTTAGGCGTTCTCACTAGTATAGTGCCTGTTTCTGTGGGATGGATCCCTCTTTGCGCTTGGAGAGTCTGGCATAGATGATGTATCCTTACCACGACACAGCGCGTCGCACCGCTGGAACTGCTGTAATAGACTATGTATCAAAAACACGCCAAGCGTTGTTAGGGCTGGCGCCGGCACGACGCGGCAACGTCGAGAACACGGACGCAAATGAAATGGAGGCAGCTTAGTCTGGCATCGCGCTCGATTCGAAGTTAAAATATAAATAAAAACGCACACAGATTCCGTTTGTATGTTTTAATATTCCTACAACTTTGATCCTTCTATTCAAGGAACACATTGCACAAATTACACATGTCGCCTCGAATCATTCTCGCAGTGCCACGAACTACTCTGTCGTACGCAGGACCATTTCTTGTTGTACGTCACCTCCTCTATATTGGTGCGCGCGCCCGTGAGATCAAGGGCAAGCGGCATTTCGTCTGACATTTCACCTCTCTCCGGGGCGCGTAGCGTTGCAAATCTTGGCAGACGTGATCTTTAGCGCCCAGTGCATGCATTACACTTGCCAGCTCAAGAGAGAGAGAGAGAGAATAAAGATAAAAAAAAAGGCAGGGAGGTTAACCATGGCTGAGCCCGGTAGGCTACCCTGCACTGGGGAAGGGGGTAAAATGCTCAAACCTGGTAAGGAGCCATTTAAGGTGTTCACAGACAGAGGATAAATTGATCCTGCGCGATTATCCCCGGCCAATACGAGGTTAAAAGACCCTTCTTGCCTTTTAGCGGTCTGGCTATTGGCTCCTGGGCTGCTCTTCGCACCCATGCCGAAAAGAAAGAGACCCAGAAGCGTGTTTATTAGACGGCGGACACTTAACTCCCCAATGCTGGACAATAAAAGAAGAGACCGTGTTCTGGAAACCGTGCGGGAAAACGGACAACAGCATGGCTAGTTAAACCACTGACGCCTTTGCGCCATCATAAACTATATAACATCTGTTTGCTGTCCTGTCGTAAACACAGTCGTAGACACAGTTCGCATACGTCTTTCTTCGAAAATTTGAGTTTTTGTAAATATTTATTGTGCCTATATTTACGATTTTGGGGGCCTAAAACTGTGTTTTGCCTGCCTGTTCTTGGCGCCTAGAACGCGATTTTTTAGTGCCTTAAAATCCGGCCTCTAGTTCTTACTAGGTGCCTTGATGAGTCCAGTCTCCTGGCATTTACAATGGGGATGTCAGAGTTTTTCTTCATTAGTTCTGCTTGAAGATATTCGTCTGATTTGTCTGTGTAGGCCTTGTAGACGACGCCACGGATGGAGTCGTCCGGCGCTGGTACGTGGGTGCTCACTGGCATAGGCGTGCGCACGGGGCAGTAGCGTAGCCAGAAATTTTTTTCGGGGGGGGGGGGGGGGGGGGTTCAACCATACTTTATGTATGTTCGTGCGTGCGTTTGTATGTGTGCGTGCATATATACGCAAGCAAAACTGAAAAATTTCGGGGGGTTTCAACCCCCCTTGGCTACGCCACTGGCACGGGGGAGGGGGGGGGGGCGCAAAGTCAGCCTTATACAGTGTAGGGGGGGGGCGCAAAGTCCGCCCCATACATTGACATAATAGGGAGGGGGGGGCGCTGCGACGAACCTTCGCCCCCCCCCCTCCCCCTGAAGGGGAACCCTGCGCACGCTTATGGTCACTGGTAAGTTCATATTGTACCTCTGGCTTCTTAGTACTTCCAGCGAACGGTAGGCGTCTGCCCTGCTTCTGTCAGGTGTACTGACAATAAGGGTATTTTTAACAGGGTGGATTCTTGTCTTCTGCTCGGGCCGGGTCGAGCTTGGCTGTGGTTTGGATGGCTTCCAGCAGCGCAGCGAGGCCAACGTTCGACAGGTTGATCGGGTGTCTCGGTCTAATTACAATTTTGTAATGTTCGCTTGGCAGCCTCGGCATGGGCTTCCGACGTAGAAGCTGCGGCGGGCGCGTTGCTTGCACGGTGGTTACTGGTGTGTTCAGGCATGGTATCTGAAGGCTGGGACGCGGCATTCCTGTACTTGTGCTGCAAATCTAGGGGGCCACCCTGCGTCGTTTTTGGTGTGACCCAGCTAGGTGCCGAGATCTACTGGGTCTACTTTCTCGCCTTCGATCTTCGAAGCTGACTGTCGGATAGCCCAAGCGGCTTCCACTTTGCGCTCCCTAACGGCTATGCGCGGTGGGCGAGCGTAAATGATTCAAAAAGGCTCACCATTGGCACTTGTGATTTCCGAAATGGGTTCCGGTCCTGAATTCATGGTCACAGGGCTCAGGGCGTCGCGGCGAGATGCCGCACAACCACATCGTCGCCGCTACGCCACCGGCGTCGATGTTAATGTGAGCGTCGCGCCGCTTGCAGCCGGTCTACTTTCGTTGAAATTTCGGAAGTAGAGAGGTCCACGCCCGAAAATTTCATGTTGTTGGGTTCCTCGTCACCTTAGAAAGACGATAAGCACATTTTGTGGTGGTTGCACCCGAACTTTCGCACAAAGACAGCCAAAACGCAGGAGCTCGATCTGAGCGCGTCCTCACTCGTCGGCGCCTCTTGGCTTTTTCCGGTCTGGCGCGAGAACTGCGCTCGCACAACGCACAGTGCTTCGCACTCGCCCGCAAGGCTTCCCCGGTTTCCCTTTCCAACTACCTCCTATCGCACCGCAAAAGCAAGAGATAGGGAGGAGGCAGTCGCCATACGTCTAGACTGAACCTCGCCGGTGCTGACTGCTCCGGACAGGTTACTGGTGCGTTTTATTCATTTATGGTGGTCAATTTGCATTGGGAGTTTTACGGCGTTTTGTAGATCCGTCGGGCGTTATAAAAACGAACGTTGAACGAACCATTGTGCGCGCTCGTATGCCGTGCGCTCTGCTTTCTGCCGCGGTCTCTTGCGGTCTCCACTGCCGCCGGAATCCTCAGTTGGCGCGCCCTCTCACGGTAGCCGGGCGCGCGGCGCATTACATTTTTTTTTTTTTTGCTTGGGAGCGCGGCGATTGGGACGGCCGGAGAGAAACCCGCCGGCGCGCTATCTCGCAGGCCATGCTACAGCAGCTACAGCGCAGCGAGAAGCAGCCGACAGGAACTATGAGTTGCCAGCAGCAGCCGTCAGCACCGCCATGCTACGCGGAAAAGAAACCAGAGAACATTGAAGCGAGGTGACGTAATGCACTGGGCGGGGCGCCGCGAACGGCGTTGCCCTAACCTGGGGAATGAAGCGAGTTGAGGAGGAATGCATCAGGCAAATATGGCGATCGCTGTATCTCCGGCCCTATTTTAGCTTTTCGAAAAATTCCGAGGTGTTTTTCACGCGAAGCGCGAGGGATGGTTCATGACCCCTTTAAAGGGCCCCTCACCAGGCCCCATAACAAATTTTAGTTAGACGCTGGCAGTTGTTGTGTCCGATGAAGAGCATTACGCCACAAGAATTTTTTAAATCGGTTCATTACGAGCTGAGAAAACCGGCATTTTGAGGCGGCGCGAAACCATCATGCGAGGAGGCGAGTTCGAAACCATTGCCGCTCGCCCCGCGTAGCCTTCGCAAGCCAAATCTCTTCCCTACCTTCTCCGGCATCCGAGCGAGAGCAACACGTCATGGCACGCAAGGTCACGTGTGCATGACGTGCCCGAAGAAGCCCCCGAGCACGCGTATGACGTTGTTTTGTTGACCAGCGTTATTTTGTGGTCTACTGCCTGTTTCTGCGGTTTGGATATCATGAGCCAGTGCCGCATTTACGCTTACTGGGACGCGCTAGAAGAAATGAGCACAACGAGTGGTTGAACGCGCCAGAACATTACTTTCGTTTCCTGAGCTGGCGTCTGCTCGATGCGCTAACCGCAGGGACACGAACGCATGCGAAGCGGAGGCACATTAGCACCGCATATCGCTGCAATTCACTGAAAAAAAAAAATGAGAAAGACGCACACATTCCCTTTGTGCGTCTCATTATTTCTCTCAAGTTTTATTCACCTATTCAAGCAACAAATTCCACAATCTACACAAGTCATGTCAAATAATTTTCGCAATGTCACGTGCTACTGTTGTCGACACCAGTGCACAGTCGTCTACGTAGAGTACCGACGTCACAGCACTACCGTCTACGTAGGGCCATTCCACCGTGTACGTCATCCCCTCATTCTCTAGGCGTGAGCACGCGAAAGGAAGGGCAAGCAGCGTTGAGCTTGAAATTTGACCCATTTCCGCGGCGCGTAGCGTTGGAAATTTTGGCAGATGTGATTGTGAACGCTCAGTGTATGAATTGCGCTCGTCAGCTCAAAATTGTCAAACCTGGTGAGGGGCCCTTTAAGAACTGAGCAAAGTCCAAGCCCGACCCGACTCGGATATACATATATATATATATGAGGTATTGGTTTTGACGACCTTTATTAGGCCTGAGAACCCGGCAGCCAGGAGCTACGATGAATCCACACTGATGATGTTCATACACGACAAGGATGAGGATGCATAACCAACACATTATGATGATGATAATGTACAGATGAAGAGGATGGGTATGACAAATGCCCACAATATATATATATATATATATATATATATATATATATATATATATATATATATATATATATATATATATATATATATATATATATCAGGGGCGTAGCCGGGGGGGGGGGGGGGGGCTTATGGGGCTTCAGCCCCCCCCCCCCGAAATTTTTTAGTATTGTGTTGTATCACCGACCAAAAGAGCTAGCTGCGCCGGAAATCATCCTGGACTTTTTCTAAAATCCAGGATGATCTTAGAAAAATTCCACAAAAAATTTTCGCAGTCGAAAAGACACTTTGGTGTGAACATTGCGGACCCCAGGCGGTCCTGTATCTGGCTGTGCAGCGCATGATACCGTAACAAATATTCTGCAAAAGAAGGCGTAGTGCATTGTATTGCCATTTTAGCCGTGTCACCCCGAAGGAGTAACTATTGTTGACACGCAGGACGCTCTGGATTAAGATATATAGAAGGGGCCTACGAAAAAACCTCATCTAGCCGGCCGCAGTAACGAAATTTAGTCCCACAAGCGCTGGGAGGACAGTGAAGATGGTGGATCCCGGGGGTGGGGGGCGCAGAGAATTTGAATCAAAATGTCACCAAACGTTGCCTCTTGAACGCATGAAGAAATCCTTTCCTGCATGGGTCATTTCAGAAGGGTATTTGACGTTAGGTCTCGGAAATCATATAGATACTGATATTCAGAATGACTAAAATCTGGGCACCGATTGTGAAGTATGGAGTTTTCGTTTCACGGTGATGCGCATGGGGTGCCTGGCGCACACGCACAAAACACTTGAGACCAGTCTCGTCTCTGTAGGTTGCCTGAAGAAAGAGCTATTATATATAGTAGGCGAGAAAATAATGCGATTACTATTTAGCAAGCTCGCAAGGCTATTCTGTCTGACGGCGCGGGCCGCTAGCAAGGGGTCCGTGGGCAGCGTGTTTTGTCCCGGCAATGCACTATATTCTTAGAACAAAAGACATCTAATAATTTGGGCTGCTAGGGTACGCCGATCAGCGGGGGGTTCTCCCCCCAGTGGATAAGTAAGGGCGGGGGAAGAGCACCCTTGATTCACTCTTTAACTGACCACTCCGACCTCAAAGTTGCTTTGATGTATTCAGTGTTGCCAGTAAGCTGACATTTTTTAGGTCAATCTTCGGAACACACCCAAATTTTTTTCCCCGGTCCAAGAAGCGAATCCACATCGACGACGCTGCTAAGGAAACTATAATGTACTAGCAATCCTGCTTTGCCAAAATTACTTCCTTCTAACGATGATAGTGCTTCGAACAGCCCCCCTTTCGGCCAAAGCATGATGACTGTCTTGTGCTATATATGTGCCGTATTTTTTGTTCGTTTTTTTTAAGAACCAAATCAGAAAAGGGCTAAATTTCACGGGAGTGTAAAACGTGTCAAAGTATATTTCTGTTTTAAACGAATTGTAATCAAAATGGGACAATTCCTCATCGTAACGTGAACTGAAAAAGGCAGTTTTGAATTTTAAAAAATCAGCGAAATCCTTTATCTGCTTGTATGAAACTGAGTCAGATCCATTAAATCAGTGCTGCTTCAACAAACACGATCAAAACAACCAACGTGAATGGGTCCAATCTGTTTTGTTTGGGTCCTAGTAGCTTTCCTATATTGATTTTATTCGACAAACTTTGCGCTGCATATCATGGCCTGCTTTCATTCCGAGACGCTATATTTGAAATAGAAGACAACTGAAATGAAGATACTGGGCACCGCTTTATTCCTTGAAGAAGAAGCGATCCGAAACGGCGTGAAATCAAATGAGCTAAGAAGATGAAGAGCTGAAACAGTTTTCAGGCTACAGACAAAGAAATAAATAAATGAACGAACAAACAAACAAACAAACACAAACAAACAACAAACGAACAGAAAAACAAACAAACAACCAAGCATTTTTCTGAAGGCCCTCAAGATGCCAAAAACAACAAAACGCTGCCGGCAGTCCAGAATGGTACGCATTTTCCCTGGTAGGACCACTCGCTCTACCAGTCTAGTTATCGCGGTTACGGTAAATGCAACAAAAGGCGGCACCAACGGAAATACAAGCATGGTGTTAATGTCGCAAAATATTGCTGTATCGTTCATTTGCTGCGATGTAGATTTCTTTTACGAGCTAAGTCAAGCCCAAATGAAATGTTACAATCTCTAAAAGCCAAATACAATTTTACTCTGGAATACTGACGAGAGTAGGCTACATAGATTTTAGTCGCATTATAGATTTGAGGTATTTTGGTGACATGAGCGCAGTAGCGAAAAAAATGTTGGAGCTGGCCCGACCATATTGTCCGTAGCAAAAAGCTCCGTTTTTTCAGTTTCAGTTAAAGCGTACTTGGCTTTTTTAGAAGAAAAGCGCCACATATGTATGATCTGGCTAGAATAGTTCCATTTCTACCGCGTTGTTATTTCGAGTTCAGTTAGCCCGGCGTTTTGCAGTACTACTACTAATAATAATTTGTGGAGTTTGACGCGCCCGGAACCACGGTATGGTTATCAGGCACTTCGTAGTGGAGGACTACGAAAATTTCTACCGCTTGTGTTCCTTAACAAGCACTCAAATCAAGGAGGCTCGCGCACTTACAGTGGCCGCAAGCATTTCGTCTCCATAAAAATGCCACCGCTGCGGCCGGGATGCAACCCACATCATTCGCGTCAGCAGTCGAGCACCGTACCTACTGTACCACCGCGGTGGCTTACGCTTTGAAAATTTTGTTTGCTCTGTATTTTTTTTTTTTGTATTTTATAAGTGCGAGTATCAGGAGGTCAACAAAAATCTATATTTAATTTGTATTCCATAGAACCACAGCTGTCTATGTGAGCTACGTTATCTCGTGACTCAGTAGGGCAATGTTTTGGGATAAGCGGTGTTGAAAGGTCCTGCGTAAAAAGTTAATATCTCATAATGATAAAGCACGTGAATGGATGTCTATACAACTCTGGAAACGAAGCAGTATGATAGGGGCTCATTCGCAAAACATCCTATTGGCTAAGTAGCATCAGGTAGCATCCGATATTCCAAAGGAAATTTTACATTTCACTTCTGGTTCAAGTCACTCGTTTGCGGTCAGAGAAACAGGTCATAATTTCGCTTACCGGCAGTTCATCTCAGGAATACATGCACCACGCATTATTAAGGTTCGCAATCAGTGTGTACGTTTGCTTAGTTTTCATGCAAATAAATATTATTGGTTGCACTTTCTAAGAAAGCGTAGCAGTATATTTTTAGTGGGACGTCAGGTGGAAAGGTGGATAAAACTGTCTGGAGAGTAGACAAAGCTACGTAGTATTGCGTTACAATGAGCACTACCAGAAGGTAAACTTGATCACTGTGTCTATGACAAAGCTCATATATGTATGTAAGTCTGCTAGGCGTAACACTGCTCTTCGTTATTGTTTTCGTCAATAGTAAGCTGGCAGATTTCGCGGGCGAGTTTATTCTAACAGTGCGAAGTATAGCTGGTAAAGAAAAAAAACAAAAAACATGCGCACACAGCATGAAAAATTGATTCGATCACCGTTTTCAACATATTTTGATCAATTAGCTTTTCGAAACTATAATATAATCGTGACGTTTGTAGTGAATTCTGCTCGATCGATTATGTAGATGGATCTCCAAATACGAGTTGAAAAACAGGAGCATGCAAATGCACAGCAAAATATGGCCAGGTTTAAATTTAGTGCATTATTTTCTAATATAATTTATATCTTCAGTAATAAATTTGTGTTTTCTAAATGGCTTCTTCACATATGACTCAACTTAAATGACCTAGTGATCGTAACGTAAGTATACGAACTTTCCTACATTAAGCTTTCATATTCCAAAGTCGTAGTAAGATTTATTTTCAGTAATCATGAAAAAATACATGACGATTGCGGTGCGTGATAGATCCTGGTGCAACTATTGCTCAAGGTGAACAGCTGGAGAGGAAAATCATGAGGGCCTTCTTCTCAGGGAACGTGTTATGCAACAACGTCATGTCAGTAGAATTAAGCGCGAAATGTATCGTTTCGGTAGTACTAGCACGGCCGCTGGATGAAAAAGCGCCGCGGTACTAGAATGACAACTAAACAACGTTCACTTTTGCGAATGGGTTCCAAAGAATGTACTGCGTTTCCAGAGTTGCATAGACATTTCTTAGTCCACTTAGGCAGCCCTATGTAAAAGACCTTTAATTGTTTCCTCCGCAATGGCAAGCGGGCACGTTTCACCACACAGGTGCTGTGAACGATGGTAAGCGTAAAGGAGAACAAAAAACAAATATCCGCGGAGTGAATGATGATGAGTGGGCGAAGCTCCGGAGGTACATCATCAAAGACGTGATGGTGGTTGGTGGCATGTGGTCAAACCATATGCATGTGAGACCATATCGCGATGCCATGTGTTGTATGGCATCGCGATCGTCATCGTCATCAGCGTCATCGTTATGACGCATAGTGAGTACATTCCATGTGGTATCGCGATGCCATGTGTTGTATGGCATCGCGATCGTCATCGTTATGACGCGGGTACATTCCATGTACCCACTATGCGATCGCGATCGCATAGTGGGGATGACGATCGCGATCGTCATCGTCATCAGCAGGTGGCTACTACATACAAGGGACGCACGACCGAAAGGCTAAGGAGCTTCGCCCCTAAAACTATGCATTTCATTGTCACAGTTTTTAACAGACTTTGTGCTGTAACAGCGCCATCATGCAACTAAGACAACATTTGAAATGCTGGAGAAGCGAATAGGCATCTCTCCCTCATATATATATATATATATATATATATATATATATATATATATATATATATATATACTAGGTCTGTTAGAAAAGTATCCGACCTTATTTTTTTTTGCGAGCACCTAATGGATTTGAAACAAGCGCGCTTGCATCAGCCGACCTTGAGCCTTCGTGCGCATGCGTGAATTTTTTCCCGCCTGCCAATAGCGTCAGTCGCTGGGACGCAGCGTTTGAGTGAGGTAGTGCGCAGTGCTCTCGTCGGTTTTTCATTGCAAGGAAAATGACGGAGCGACTGGAGCAGCGCTACTGCATCAAATTTTGCCAGAAACTGGGCGACAGCCAAGTGGAAACCATTGGGAAGATCAAGACGGCTTTCGGTGACGACGCTATGAGCCGCACACAGATTAAGGAGTGGTACAACCGGTTTAAAGACGGCCGCACATCGGTGGAGAGCGAGCCACGCTCCGGTCGGCCATCAACATGCCGAAATGACCAGGTCATTGCCGAAGTGAACGCTGTGGTGATGCGGGACCGTCGTGTGACTATCCGGGAAATTGCGGAAGAGGTGGGCATCAGCACTTTCTCTGCACATTCCATTATGACCGAAGATTTGGCCATGAAGAGAGTTGCGGCGAAATTCGTGCCGAAACTGCTCACGGTGGAGCAAAAGCAACTTCGTGTTGAAGTCTCACAGGACATGCTGGATTTCACAAGCAGTGACCCTAACTTCATGAACACCATTATCACTGGTGACGAGTCTTGGGTGTACGGGTACGACCCGGAAACCAAATCCCAGTCGTCACAGCGGAAGCATTCCCCGTCACCAAGACCAAAGAAGGCCCGCCAAGTGCGTAGCAGCGTCAAAGTGATGCTGAGTGCTTTCTTTGACTCCCGCGGTGTGGTACACCATGAGTACGCACCACAGGGTCAAACAATCACCAAAGAGTACTACAGGGATGTCCTCCGTCGCCTACGTGATGCTGTGCGGCGCAAGAGACCTGAGTTGTGGTCAACAGGAAACTGGCGCATCCATCACGACAATGCTCCTGCACATTCCTCACACTTGGTTCAGACTTTTTTGGCGAAAAGTCAGACTACTGTAGTTCAACAGGCTCCTTACTCTCCTGATATGGCCCCCTGCGACTTCTGGCTGTTTCCCAAACTCAAGAGGACATTGAAAGGAGAGCGATTTCAGACAAGGGAGGACATTATGGCTGCAACGACAGCTGAGCTAAACTCCATTCCGAAAGAGGCCTTCTCAGAATGCTTCCAACAATGGCAGCACCGCTGGGAGAAGTGTGTGGAGTCCCAAGTGGACTACTTTGAGAGGGATTAGGTTTCCAACGCTCCAATTATGCCAGTTTTTTTTCTTCCACCAAAGGTCGGATACTTTTCTAACAGACCTCGTATATATATATATATATATATATATATATATATATATATATATATATATATATATATATATATATATATATATAGTGCTGACATGCGAGCCCCCCCCCCGAACAAATTTCCTGGCTACGCCAGGAATTTATATATATATATATATATATATATATATATATATATATATATATTGTAATGAACGAGACAGAGACAACACCCGTTCGTCGGGGAAGCTGTTCCAATCTCTCTCGTCGTCTTCTTCTGGTCTGCTCTAGCTGGCCTCGTGCTAGCTGAGCCCGAGCCCCAGTGCCACTCTTAGTCATCACACTCGGCCACGCTGCAAGTATAGATGCCTGCGCGCGAACTGTGATGTCTCTATCGGTGGTTGTGGTCATCCAAAGTTTCATTGAAGTCGGTCTGGCTGCAGCTGAATAAGAGGTGCCGGTTCTGCATCGTCATCTGTGGCAACGTGTCAGGAGGACGAAACTGGCTGTGCCTCGGCGGTCTGTCTTTACAACGCTGAGCGTTGTTTTGTGGTTCTGCCAAAGGTATCTTTGGAGGGCGACATTGGGTGTGTCGTGGTGGTCGACAACCTCGGCCACGCTGAGACTTTGGAGAGAAAGCGGTTTCATTTTCCTCTTGTGGACGGTTTTGGCTATGTCGCCGTGGTCGCTTGGCCTTCGCTTGAATGTTTCCGGATGGTGGATCTGGGGGACGACATTGGCTGTTGCGTCTTGGTCGCATGCCCATCCCGAAGTGCTGACGCTTGTCCCACCGCAGTTCTGAAGATAGGACAACATGCGAAACTGTCTAGTGTTGCACAGTGTGGGGTCGGACGCCGTACTTCATACGGCGGGTCGAGCTGCAGCTGGGTATTCTACGAAGCATCTGTGACAATGAGCGGGCCATTGCCCGGGATGAGTTGCGACGCTCATGGTCTTGGAGCCTTCTTGGTACAGAGCTCCCTGAGGTGGTCGAGCTGGCGTTTCCTGGCGAAGTGTCGCACGCACATGACGTGGCCCGGTAGAAAGCAGTCTCACCAGCAGGAGAGCTGGTGTGCAGCGACACGTTGAACGTCTGCGGCGTCTGGACATGTGGCTCCGACTGGTATGGACTCATTTTGTTGATATCTGGAAGGCCTGCTTCGGGAAGTGGTAGATCGCAGGTTGTGTTGCTGGCGATCGTGATGTGGTAGGGTTCGGGAACTTGCGGTTCGTCCGGTACAACAGGGGTGAGCGCGTTGATGCGCTCAGACGATGACGAGCATGAGGGCAGTTTATCCGACAGATGTGGTTGGAGAATGCTGTCGGCCATTGGCTGTGCTGTTCTGGTGCTGGATACCGATGCGAGGTCCCGGCACAGCCCAAGTACGATGTTTTCACTAGAGCAAGCTGCAGAACTGCAGTGCTCAGTCGAAGCCCCGAGTTGGCGCCCCTCCTGAGCTCCGCCCTCGAGAGTACTCTGACTGGACTCGATGATAGCGGAAGAAACCTTGCCGAAAGCAGCAATCAGGGCTGCACTCCATTCTGCCCAAGAATGCTGTCTCACGCCTTCATGCCGGTGCCACGCCGCTGCACCTGCCCGAAGGCGGTTCACTGCCACGGACCATTTCTGAGGCTCCGTCCAGGCCTCGCGCACTGCTAGGGCGTTGATGGTTGCCACCCAACTGTCGGCGTCATTCTGGAACCCGTGGAATTCCGGTAGTTCGCAGACAGCCGTTGATGGTGGGGCGGCAGGTGAAAATGCGGAGATCTTCAACGCGAAGCAGCCCAGCTGGCATGAGAGCTGCATGAGAGTAGACCGCAGCTTCCTTCGACCTCGAGGTCTTATGAGGCGGCTTCCTCCAGCATGGCGTCGATGGCGCACAATTCCGGCACGATAGCAGGAAACAGCGCAGAGCTCGACGCTTTCAAGGCGCTGACCGTGACGCGGAGGCGCTCGATGGTACGGGAAAGCGCGGCGGCGCTTTCAGGCGATCCGCACGCGGAGCCCTGCACAGCGTTCCCGGGTGAAAGGAGGTCGCGCGCTGTCTTGGCGGCGTTGGGGTACGCCAAGGAAGCGTCCCTTGGATGCTCACCCGTTAGAAGAGCAAGGGATCCGTGTAACGGGGAGCGTACGCGACGTTCCCGAAAGCCCGTGCGCCTTCTCAGACGAAGGTGGTAGCCAGGTTTCTCTCAGGTCGTACCCTGAAATCACCGGAGAGGCATTGACGCCGTCCGCGGATGATTGAACGGGTAGCTGCAGCAGCGGTCGGGTCGTGGTGTCCATGATCGAGGAAGCGTGGACGGCGTTCCTGGATGGAGAGACCCGCGCTGCCGACGCCCCGCGAGGACAGGTACAGGAGGCTTCAGCTGTAAGGTTCAGATGTCGGACTGCGCCATTGTAATGAACGAGACAGAGACAACACCCGTTCGTCAGGCAAGCTGTTCCAATCTCTCTCGTCGTCTTCTTCTGGTCTGCTCTAGCTGGCCTCGTTCAAGCTGAACCCGAGCCCCAGTGCCATTCTTAGCCATCATAATATATATATATTTGTGTATGTGTGTGTGTGAGAGAGAGAGCAAACACGCAAATGAACTCTCCGCCTCTGTCCATCACGTCTAAATTCATTTAAATAACCCCATTGAGCCTGCTCATTCAACGTCTAAATCTGACTATTGCCGAAATGTTGGCCATGTACGACGACGTTGAACACAATACGTGCGCCATACAAGGTGCTTCGACGTCTCGGCGCTCTAGATTACGATGTTGGGCCGGACGGCACTAGGAACTCTCAGCAGCCCAGCGCATGACCTGAAGTCTTTCATGTTGTGTGCCTTAACGGGAACTCCGGCGATTTTTTGACATTCACCAATGTCTATATACCTTTCAGCATATGTTCTCTTCGGCACCCTTATTATATGTGCAAAATTCTACAGCCATAACTCACTTACATTTTTAGAAAACGAATTTCAAAAATTGGTAGCCGATTCCGAAACGGGCCTGTAAACGCGGGCCACCCTGGTATGTGACGTAACGTGCCTACCCCGTCTCGCCCAGCAGGCGGATGGAGCGCGCGCTTTATTCTACGAGGCGACCACGACGCAAGCATATTTGTTGGGTTTTGACAGCTGCATAACGCGATAGTCGTCGTTCACATCGGGTCTTGAAGTAAGCCCGCACAATACTGAGCAACGACGAGATCAACGCGAGGCACGTCAGCTGCTCGACGCGCCGGCGGGTCGAAATCAAAAGGCGATGCTTCCGCGCTAAAATATAGCGGCTGCACTCATCGCTTAACTCGTCACTGGGTAAGTTCAGACGGGCTGGCACAGCTTGATTCAGCTTCGGATGACATCGCCAGCTTGCTTTCCGCGCGATGGAAGAAGCACGTGTATTATGTTACACCCTGGCCAGCGGTGGCGGCGTGTGGCGGATTTCGTGACGTCATCGCATAATGGATGGAGCGCAGGCTAAAGACAAGGACAAAAGAGACACACACTCGACACAAACACAGCGCTACTTTCAACAAAATTTTGTTGAAAGTAGCGCTGTGTTTGTGTCGAATGTGTCTCTCTTTTGTCCTTGAAAGTAGCGCTGTGTTTGTGTCGAATGTGTCTCTCTTTTGTCCTTGAAAGTAGCGCTGTGTTTGTGTCGAATGTGTCTCTCTTTTGTCCTTGAAAGTAGCGCTGTGTTTGTGTCGAATGTGTCTCTCTTTTGTCCTTGTCTTTAGCCTGCGCTCCATCCATTATCATGCAACAACACCAACAAGCTCATCGATGCCATCGCATACTCAGCACGGAGCAGCTCCCTGTTTCGGTTTCGGATTTCACTCATTGTTTATTGCTTATTGAAAATTATTGACGAGTCTCTCAGTAAAACGAACCACCCCAGCGAATACAGGACTGTTAATACTATTTGAAAACGGCATTATCTCACAATGGTCGAAAATACACCGGAGTTCCCCTTTAAGCCGTTCTGTGTGCGATAACAAACCTTAGGAGTGTAGCTTCTGCTAGCTTTATTATTGTTCTTTCGTATTGCATTAATGCTTTCAGTTTTCGCGTTGCATCGGGGTGATTATTTTTAAGAGGGGCGGGGGGGCGATGCCAAGCGTGTTTGCTGCTTTATTTCAGTGTGCTCGGGTTTCACCCACAAAGGATGTTAGCAGCGCTCGGCGCAGACCACGCTGCAATGTTTGAGAATCTTCGCGATCGTTTCAGATCGTAATTCTGTTAATATTACGCCCAGGACGCGAGAGACAGAGAAAGCTTTATTAAAAAAGAAAAATCAGTCAATCCCGTCAGGCATTGCCCGCCGCCCGTCGGCCGGAATCCCTTGAGACATGGCAGCAGCAAGGGCTTGACTGATGATATCCTGCTGGACGTTGGGGTCTGGGCTGCGGAGCAGGGCCTCCCAGGATTCTAGAGTGTGTGTACCATCGTTCTGACTCGGACATGTCCACAGCATGTGGACCAAATTTGCTACCTCATCACAAAATTTCCACTGGGACCGGAGAACTTCTGGGTGCCACTTGCTGTAAAGTACGGGGTTTGGAAAAACCCCCGTCTGTAACTCTCGCCACATAACCTCCTTACTGAGAGATCTGCCCGCACCCGGGTATAGACTATTTTCCGTAAAACATCTGGGCGCCGCCATCTTGGGCTGTTAAGTCGATGTTTTCTTCTTTTTGTATCTTGCGGCATGAATTAATAAGGCCCTGAAACATCGTATGCACCAAACCAACCGTTTTCATGCGCATGCTTCTAGCGTAATCTGTTCATTTAGCTGTTAACAGCCCAATATGGCGTCCGTAAAATAGTCTATACTTGCCGATTCAACCTGCTACGATTTCATGGTATGCGCGCGTGTCCTCACTTCTGTTAGTAAACTAAGGTGGAGCGTTGGGCTAGTTGGTGCTGCATATTTTCAGTGTTTCACAGCGCATAGAACAAGGACAAAGATGAGACACACAGAGCGCTGAACTCACAACTGGCTTTTATTTTCCTGCCACAGCAATATATATGTGCTCATTTCACAGGAAAAGAAGAAGGAAATACAAAGCGGACGAGGGAAGAGCAACCGATCATCGATATCGCATGTTTTACGATAAAAATTCGCATTCCTTGCTCGAAAGAGCACGCGAAGCTACACCGATACACTTTTTATCACGTCTCAGGATTTCCTGGGCTTCTATGATCTCACGCGCTGTCTTATTTTTGTTTCTTGCGAGCACACGTGTGTGGTTGAAAAGGGGCCGGCACCCAAAATCCCGACAATGAATTGCCAAATGCCCACTGATAGCTCTATCTACATTCTACCTGTGTTCCTTAAGACGTTCATTGAGGCACCTTCCGGTCTGACCGACATATTCACAGTGACAAGATAGCGGTATACAATAGACTACGCATTCTTCACATGGGACAAACTTATCTTTATGCTTAGTGGTGCACACTTTTTGGGTTCTTGCGTCAGAATTCACCTGCCGGCACATTTTTAGAAGCTTTTCGGGGGCTGAAAAAACATTTACTCCGGCTCGCTTGCCAACACGCGTGGCTAATTTGATGCAGGTACGGGATTACTGCGACTTTTTTCTCTCGCACTTGTGTCGACTCCCCGGAAATCGCAGTAGCACTATTAGCATCCTTGATAGACTTCAGCGTTTTTTCAGCCACGGACCTTAAAACATCGCGAGGGTAGCCTGCATTTTCTAACCGCTCGGCTTGTTTGGTAAAACTGCATGAAACACTGTGGGCACAGGATTTTTTCAGGGCATTCTTAAAGCACAACCCGGTGATGGCTTCTTTTTACCAGCTTAGAGTGAGCCGAATTGAACGGTAGTATAGCCTTATTGCCACGCGGGGCATAGGACCAACAAACATGTGACGGCATGAAGTGCAATTCAAGGTCTAGGAATCTTAGGCGGTCATCTTGTGGGCATTCTACAGTGACATCAAGATGACCCAGGCATTCCTTGAACAACCCCACAGCTTCCGCAACATTTTCGTCAAAAGAGCCGCTACCAGAGTCTAAAACCAACAAATAATCGTCCACATAACGAAAAATTCTGCGAACTTTTGAAGTGTCATTGCGCGCTTGGAGCAGTCTGTCGCATTGTGCTAAAAACAGGTCGCTTAATAATGGTGCTAGGCATGAGCCTATACACACACCGTTTTTCTGGATGTATGTAACATCTTTTAGAGACACAAAGGTTGATTTTAGATATGTGCTCAGCAGTTCTAAGAACCCACTCGCTGTCATCCCGGTTTTGTTTTGAAAAGCCACAATGCCATGTCGGTCAATACATTCCTCAATACAAACAAGTAGGGCATCCTGCGGTAGCGAATAGTATAAGTCTTTTACGTCGATAGAACAGGCCAGGTACCCTTTGTCCGAGTTAGTTTTTAAAGAACTCGACAGAGGTCACTGACTTTTTAAAAACTAACTCGAACAAAGGGTACCTGGCCTGTTCTATCGACGTAAAAGACTTATACTATTCGCTACCGCAGGATGCCCTACTTGTTTGTATTGAGGAATGTATTGACCGACATGGCATTGTGGCTTTTCAAAACAAAACCGGGATGACAGCGAGTGGGTTCTTAGAACTGCTGAGCACATATCTAAAATCAACCTTTGTGTCTCTAAAAGATGTTACATACATCCAGAAAAACGGTGTGTGTATAGGCTCATGCCTAGCACCATTATTAAGCGACCTGTTTTTAGCACAATGCGACAGACTGCTCCAAGCGCGCAATGACACTTCAAAAGTTCGCAGAATTTTTCGTTATGTGGACGATTATTTGTTGGTTTTAGACTCTGGTAGCGGCTCTTTTGACGAAAATGTTGCGGAAGCTGTGGGGTTGTTCAAGGAATGCCTGGGTCATCTTGATGTCACTGTAGAATGCCCACAAGATGACCGCCTAAGATTCCTAGACCTTGAATTGCACTTCATGCCGTCACATGTTTGTTGGTCCTATGCCCCGCGTGGCAATAAGGCTATACTACCGTTCAATTCGGCTCACTCTAAGCTGGTAAAAAGAAGCATCACCGGGTTGTGCTTTAAGAATGCCCTGAAAAAATCCTGTGCCCACAGTGTTTCATGCAGTTTTACCAAACAAGCCGAGCGGTTAGAAAATGCAGGCTACCCTCGCGATGTTTTAAGGTCCGTGGCTGAAAAAACGCTGAAGTCTATCAAGGATGCTAATCGTGCTACTGCGATTTCCGGGGAGTCGACACAAGTGCGAGAAAAAAGTCGCAGTAATCCCGTACCTGCACCAAATTAGCCACGCGTGTTGGCAAGCGAGCCGGAGTAAATGTTTCTTCAGCCCGCGAAAAGCTTCTAAAAATGTGCCGGCAGGTGAATTCTGACGCAAGAACCCAAAAAGTGTGCACCACTAAGCATATAGATAAGTTTGTCCCATGTGAAGAATGCGTAGTCTATTGTATACCGCTATCTTGTCACTGTGAATATGTCGGTCAGACCGGAAGGTGCCTCAATGAACGTCTTAAGGAACACAGGTACAATGTAGATAGAGCTATCAGTGGGCATTTGGCAATTCATTGTCGGGATTGTGGGTGACGGCCCCTTTTCAACCACACACGTGTGCTCGCAAGAAACAAAAATAAGACAGCGCGTGAGATCATAGAAGCCCAGGAAATCCTGAGACGTGATAAAAAGTGTATCGGTGTAGCTTCGCGTGCTCTTTCGAGCAAGGAATGCGAATTTTTATCGTAAAACATGCGATATCGATGATCGGTTGCTCTTCCCTCGTCCGCTTTGTATTTCCTTCTTCTTTTCCTGTGAAATGAGCATATATATATATTGCTGTGGCAGGAAAATAAAAGCCAGTTGTGAGTTCAGCGCTCTGTGTGTCTCATCTTTGTCCTTGTTCCATGCGCTGTGAAACACTGAAAATATCTTTTAGTAAGTTCGGTAACTTGGGGGGTTCCGGGGGTCGACCGGTAAGTGAGACCCCGGGCGACCGAATGAGCCTCCTCGTTCCCTCTAAGTCCCTACGCGAGCGCCAGCGACAACGCTGCAAGGATCAATGATTGCGTTCCACCAATGGTCACATTGTACAAAACGGCCGACGCCTGATCTAGCCGCTATCAGTGCACATCGCTTGTATAGTGAGTTTTCCAGGAACAAGTTCGCGCACATAAAGTGGTCCGTATTTCCCAGTCTTGCAGCAGCCTTCTTCACCGTCACAACCACATGACATTACTATTTTAGACTCTGTCGGTTTATTATGCACTGGTTGTGAGCATTGTTAGCCTTGTTTTAGGCCTGTATTGACGCCTGCGTGACCATACAACGCGATGTGGTGGACGACAAGCTCGGCCCCTCCGCAGTTAAAAGTGCGCATGTTGTCGGACTGACATTGTAACATAAACCTACGACCACCTATGTGCGGATCGGCAATTTTCGTTGGTGTGGCTTGCAGACGAACGACATGGGCATATAGTCACGTGATGTGCCGTCCCATGAATTGCAAAAAAGACCTAGGAAACATGAATGAGAACCAGCAATCAAACAGACCAGGCTAAAATTTTTGTAAGCTAAGAACCAATATACGCTAAAGCACTAAGAGCAGCCATGCACGGTCGCGGAGTCCTCGGGGCAGGCTTCAGTGAGCCGAGGCTAGCAGCCAAAGCTGGAGAGCTGCAGGTGCTGCATCTGGTTGCGTGCTGCACAGAGAAAGACATCGAAGAATCAAAGTTGTAGTTATGCTTAAAAACACCTGCTTTGAGAATTGGAAATCATAGGCAACATTGCTTATCACACCAGGATCTCTAAACAAAAGTATACCAACTTACAGAAACTTACAGTTCTAGCCTTGAAGAAGACAAGTCCACTTGTCGAAACGTCGGCTTGAGCACACAACGCCTGTTTACTGATTTATTCATTACACAAACTTGGTAATTTTCACTAACTTTGATCCTGGTAGGATTCAAGCTCTCCCGTGCCAGTGACCTCAATTCTGTGCCACAAGCAATGCACTCCCTATCGCTTTCGTAAATGATTTACTAAGGCACTGCTTAGTCTGCCCACCTTGTCTACACCAGGCCTCGTCTTACAAACAGTTTAGCGACCAGCGACTGACTTTCCAATCCTATGACTCCGTGATGCAGAAAATGATGCACGATACTATGATGAAATCGACAATTTTCTTGTCATATATGATACGGCACATGAACTGTTGGTGCAAGGAAAACAGAAACGCACATGTAGCTACTTAAATGGAGAAAATTTCTAGCAGCACGGAATCTTGACGAAATAGGCGCACTTTAGTGCACCATTCAATCTAATCATCGTATTAAGGAGTCACTACAGCCGCATCATCGCCATAACCTTGGCGAATAAATAAATATACTCTTCATTACAAAAACGAATACCCTTTACGACAGAAATATAAAAAATTGTGGTGACAGCGCACAGACGTGTATATTCGACCTTCCATTGTTAGATCAACAAACTTTCACAATTTCTCGAAGTGGTATTGCCCAAAAGCACACTCGACTGCGGACACGTCTCGTGTCTTTCTGCGGTGAAAAAGTAAGCATTTTTGACCCCATCATACAAACAATAAATAATCCTAGGCAGCGTCTCCTGCACGCGCTGCACGAGACGATCCCACACAGAACTGGCTCCTGCATAGTGACGTCACCTTAAAGGAGCACTGACATCAAGATTTTTGCATCCTCGAGTGACATCATAGCAGCGATTCGCGACCCGACTGAGGGGCTAATAACTGTCCGTTTTATTGATTTATAATGTTACGGGAAAACGTATATTGGCAGATATTTACAAGCAGAGACGGTGGCTAATACAATGGCGGACTGGAAACTGTCTCGTAACCCTCGAAGCTGTCTGTCCCCAGACCGGTACCCTCTACTACCTTGTGGCACACGCCCACTACTACCTTGTTACACTACCCCGCGGCGGAAAAGCGCCGACCCGGCGCTTGTCACGGAAATGGAGAGTTAGGTGGCACATACGGCTTCAGTCTTACACGACGTGCACAACAGTAGATGGTGGTGGGGTTGAGTGCACGGAATGGTCGACTCGCTGTATTTCGTATGTGACATCAGTGACCTGTCGCAGGACTTTGTATGGTCCGTCGTAGTGGAATAGTAACTTTTCTGAGAGACCAATGCGACGACATGGGGTCCACAAGAGTACCAGAGAACCGGGGGTATCGATCGTACCGGTCTTTTTGAGAGACTTGAGATGCTGTGAGTCGTTCTCGGGCAATCTGGCGTGCTGTATCAGCTCGTGCAATGGCATCGCGAACGTATGTGACAGGCGACTTTGAACCAGCGGGAAGCAGTATCAAGAAGCAGGGGTGGCTCGCGTCCATATGAAGACAGAACGGGGAGTAGCCTGTAGTGTCATGCCTAGAGGAGTTATAGGCGAATGCGACGTAGGGTAACGTTGCGTCCCAGTCGCGATGGTCTGCAGAAACGTACATCGACAACATGTCGGTGAGAGTGCGGTTCATGCGCTCCGTAAGCCCATTAGTTTGTGGGTGATATGCCGTCGTGAACTTGTGGTTCGTGGAACAGGTACGAACAATATCCTGGATGACCCGGGACAAGAAGTATCGGCCTTGGTCTGTGAGGAGCTGTCGAGGAGAACCATGATGCAATATGACGTCGTGGAGGAGAAAGTCGGCAACATCGGTAGCACAGCTGGTGGGAACAGCACGGGTGATCGCGTGTTGCATAGTCAGTCGCCACGGCGACCCACTTGTTTCCGGATGAGGAAGTGGGAAAAGGCCCGAGAAGGTCGAGCCCTACACGGTAGAACGGCTCGGCGGGGATGTCAATAGGCTGAAGGTGGCCGGCTGGAAGCAGTGTTGGTCGTTTTCGACGTTGACACAGGTCGCAACTGCCGACGTACTTTTCCACAGAGCGATAGAGGCCTGGCCAGAAAAAACGGCGGCGGACGCGTTCATAAGTGCGTGTTACCCCAAGGTGACCTGCAGTCAGGGGCGTAGCCAGAAATTTTTTTCGGGGGGGGGGGGGGGGGGGGTGATGTTGTCGGGGGTCTGCCCATGGATCCGGAGCCAGCCATGTCGCAGGGAGAAGTCGAGCAGAGTAGCCGGAGCTGACAACAGGAACGTTTTATTTACAGTATTTACATGGTAGCGTGTTTTTACATGGTACAGGAAGATGATGATCTCTCGAGCGTCTCGGCGCTCGCGTTTTAAGGCCTTAGCCTTCCCCAGATTCCCTGCACGGGAAACAATAAAGTCCACGATAGTCCAATCAGGATGTCGTCTTGATCTCCGCCTCCAATCAGGATGTCGTCTTGATCTCCGCACTAGATAGATTCCGCCTCGACTTATCGAACACAGATTGGAGCGATATACATAGGGAAAGTGAAACGAACACTGCATATCGGCTATTCTTAGAGAAATTTTGTTCAATATACAAAAAGTACTTTCCTTTCAAAGAGAGAAAAACCCATAAAAAACTAAGAAAACCCTGGATAACCCGTGAATTACATGCTCGCATCAGAGAAAAAAATAAATTATACAAGTTGTTTACTACTAGTAGGAGCATTACCGCGCTGCATGACTTCAAAAAATACAGAAATAATTTGAATAATGACATTCGAAAGGCAAAACGAAGTTATTATGAGAAACACTTTGAATGCACAGTAAATCGTTTCGATACGCTTTGGAAAAAACTTAGATCACTGGATCCTTCAAATGATGGCCGAAGACCACTGGAGAAGGTCATTCAGAATGGCCGTGAATATGCAGGCAAATCTCTTGTCGATGCCTTCAATGGCTACTTTACTGCACAATCAGACATACAAGTACATACACCATCCATTAAGAGGGTATCACCCACCACGTTTTTAGAACCAGTTGACAAAAACGAAATAGTAAACATATTTTCCGAGATTAACAAACAGTACCTCCTGCGATGATAATGATATTCAAGTACGTCCTGTCAAGTATGCAATCGATGTTATATCTCATGTACTGGCATATTTATATAATTTGTGTTTACAATCTGCACAGTTTCCTTCAGGTATGAAAATTGCTAGGGTGACAGTCTTGCACAAAAAAGGCGATATAAATGATTTTTCGAATTATCGACCTATCAGTATTCTACCGGTTTTTTCTAAAGGCCTTGAAAAAGTTATCCTCCGACGTATAGAAAAATTTTGCGAAGCCAACGACATCATCACTGACTCCCAATATGGTTTTAGGAAAAATCGTTCCACTGAATTGGCCCTACTTCACCAAAAAGAACACATACTAGAATGTTTTGAACAAAAGAAAATTGTGTTAGGAATATTTGTGGATTACCCCAAGGCATTTGATAAAATAAATCACGAAATTCTTTTTCAGAAGCTAGAATTATACGGGATAAGGGGTCATGCCTTGCTCCTCATTAAGTCATATTTGTCGTCGCGAACTCAATATGTTCAGATTGGTAACTTAAGTCGTCTTTACGCCGCGTTGTCTGCGGTGTGCCCCAAGGCAGTATTCTTGGACCGTTACTTTTTAATATCTATATTAATGATATCGTAACCATTGATAAAGTTCCCGTTTTATAATATATGCGGATGACACAAGTATATTTGTTTCAAATCAGAATCCCAATGACGTAATCACTCAAGCGAATCACTTACTTCGAAAGCTAGAAAAATGGTCTGATGAAAACATGCTTACCGTCAATGTATCAAAGTCTAAAGCCATCATTTTCCATCCTAGGAATAAACCTATTACGGTCTCCGCAAATCTTTTATATCATTCAAGTGCTCTTGAAATAGTGTCGTCTTTTAAATCACTTGGGGTATATTTTTCAGAAAATATGCAGTGGGACGACCATGTCAACCATATCCTCCTAAAAACATCCCGCGTCGCTGGTCTCCTTATGCGGTACAGAACCCTACTACCCCAAAAAGTAAAATTAATGCTGTATAATTCTCTGTTTTGCTCCTACCTAAATTACTGTGCACTTATATGAGCCACGACCACTAAATCAAATCTACAAAAAATATCAGTTGTGCAAAAACGGCTACTAAGGGTAGTTTATGGATTGCCTTATGGACATACAACAAGAGATCTTTTTGTGCAATATGACATCCTTAATATCTTTAACTTATACCACTACAGACTATTACGAAGGTATAAAGTAGATTTAAAAAAAAAACACCAGGGCAGCTTACGCGGTCTCGCTTCTTTAAGACTGTTTGAGTCTCATTACCCACACCGCCACAAACCACACTGGATTATACCGGCTACCCGCACGAACTATGGACGGCATATGCTCCACTACCAGTTACCATTCATATTAAATCAGCTCATCGACGCGCACATTAGTTTTCCGGAAATCGATAACCTGGGAATACGAAAATTTCTAGCACAGAGACATCAGTAATGAATCTTCCTCACTCACATCCTCCTACAGCAATTGAGCCTATTCTATTTATTTTCTTTCTCTTAATGATTATACATGTGCGTGATTATGTATGGATATTTGTATGTAAATGCATGCTTGCGTATGTGTGTATATACATATAGTGTTATTTATGAATATGTATGATTTTTTTTTCTTTTCTAGGAGCAAGTGGTAATGCTCTGTGTATGTGTTTTTTTTTTGTTTTTTTTTCGTTTCTCACGTTGGTTTAATACATATCACTGTCATTGTACACATGTATAGAACTGTATTTTTGTTTTGTGCCCCGCTGCAGCTACCTTCACGGGAGTGGGAACTCTGTCAAGCGGATTGTCGCTTTTTTTCCCACCCCCTCCATCATTATTTCTGTACTGATGGTAAATAAACATTATTATTATTATTATTATTATTATTATTATTATTATTATTATTATTATTATTATAAGGTCAAACGCCGCCTCCTTCCCAAACCTGGAAAGAGGGAAGAGGCACGCCCAGTTCGCCCGGCGGCGAGGGAGATGAGTACGCAGGACACAACACAGCCCCTCACTGCACTGCACAATGACCTGGCCGAGGTGACGCACATTCCTGTAAACCAGCCGTGTAGTCCGGTGCAGCGATGACTACTCGAAAGCGGCTGCGACGCAAGTGCCTCCCAGGCGGCTGTCACGAAGGAACCCTCGGAGTGTGGGAAACGTGTCTCCCAAGTTCTCGGCTGATTGTTCGGTGCGTCGCGTAGCACGATGAACAAAGCAAGCAGCCTCGCCTGCAAACAGCCCCTCCTAGGCGCACTGTCCGCGGCCTATTCGCAACTTTCAGCGACTATACGCCTAGTGCACGCCGACCGAAGCGCCAGTGGTGGCGAACTAGCTCGTTACTCTCGGGGCAGTGAGCAGACGTCCGCCGTAGGTTTGTACGTCGTTGTTCGTGTGTCCCCGCGTCGTTCACGTTTTCGGAGTGAAATAAGAAGTGTCCGACGCATGTGTGTGGTGGCCGGAGCTTCAAGATATGTCAAAAAACAATTGCTGTGTGGTGGGGCGCTCAAACACCTTCAAAGACTCGCCCGCAAAGCGGTTTTACTCATTCCCCGCGAGGCCTTGCTGACATGCCTATATCTAACGGGGTCGGCGCTTCTCCGCTTTTAAATACATCGTGCGGACGCTTTCTCTAACACTAAAGCGCTAACGTACTCACACTATACAGCTTTGTACAGTTTGAAGCAGGTTATCGAGAGAATTTCAAGTTGCTAAAACAGCAGCGGGCAGCGCAGATCGACGGACGTAGCGAGATGGCATCGGCGGTGCGGCGCTAGCTCTCAGCTTATTCAACCGTACGTCTGGCGATTTCCTTACCAGGGGACTCCATTTGCAATATTAATGCCACAACTGATTTTCTTGATGGCACTTGTTCGGCGATGGCACGTGTAATCAGCGGTAGCAATATCGCTACATGTGCTTGCATCTCGCCGTGCGAGTTCGGAACATTTAAATATCAGTCCGCCCATACGACGTGTATTTATTAATAATACGTACAGAAATACCATTGCAGCAAAGCTTGAATTTGAAGAACAACGAGAACTGAACGAGGCGTCGCATCAGTGAACAAAACAAACCGGCTACTTACCACGAGCTTTTGAAACTAAGATTTAGCGCAACTTGGAAAACCCTCCAAACACTCACACATTCACACACGCTTTCACTCAGGATACACACACCACACACAGCGCTCACTACCAACTGTTTATTATGCGTGACTGACCTTCTTTTATACGTACAGGAAGATGCGCAAAAAAAAAAACGATCAACAATAGTGCGCATGTGCAATGAATCAACAAGCGATACAGGAACCAGCCACCACCCAACAAAGTTACAAAAAAAGAAAGAGAGAAAGCCGCTAGAAGCACTAACACCTTGCCTCGAGAAAATATATTTCCTTTTGATACATCACGGACGGCTCGCTAACACAACGATCCTTGTTTTTTACAATAAAGTAAGCTCCTACTGACGGACGTGCTGATGATTTCACACGGTCGCCGAGTCACTTATGCAGAAGCTGAAACGTGGAACACAAAGGGATGGAGCTGCTTGGATCCATCGGGTTCCAAGCCTCAAGTGATGCCGTACTTGCATAAGGAAGGTGGCTGCAAGACATGGTGTGCCGCTGGGCTTTTCGGCGCCAGAAAAACTCGGCAATTTGTGCCCGCGCATTTGCAATGGCAAGAGACGCGGTTGCGAAAAAACATGAGAAGGCCTTCGTTAAGTGCTCCACGGGGGTTGCATACTCCATTCCATTATCTTGCGAAAAAGTGTACGTCGGACAAACCGAGAGATGCCTAAATGATCGGCTTAGGGAGCATGTGCAAAAAGTTAAGAAAAACGAGGATAAGTACGCGCATCTTGTGGCACATGCTGCCGCATGTGGATGTGAACCATGGTTTACAGATACGCAGGTTCTCGGAATAAGCTCGAAATCATCAGCACGTCTGTCATAAATAATAATAATATGTGGGGTTTAACGTCCCAAAACCACGATATGATTATGAGAGACGCCGTAGTGGAGGGCTCCGGAAATTTAGACCACCTGGGGTTCTTTAACGTGCACCTAAATCTAAGTACACGGGCCTCAAGCATTTTCGCCTCCATCGAAAATGCAGCCGCCGCGGCCGGGATTCGATCCCGCGACCTTCGGGTCAGCAGTCGAGCGCCATAACCACTATAGACCACCGTGGCGGGGCACGTCTGACATTAGAAGCTTTAACTTTTTGTTTTACTTTCAATATGACGAGTTACCAACTAGCCGAACGTGTACGCACTGGGTTGTCCCAAATTCAATTAGTTCAACTTGTTCGTTTATGTGTGATGAGCCTCTCGTGTTATGCACGTTCGTTATGCCAAAGGGCAGTCTTTCGAATAATAAAAAAAAAACTTCGTGCACGCGGTCACTTTTGTAGAGGCCCGCGCCTTTCCTGCAGCTGTCACCGCATAAGTAGCTGTCAGGCACCCGAACGTATGGAAAATCGCAGCCGCGGACTTCAGCCATCCGCTGCAGCAACGCTCTGCAATGCGCCGTCGTCTGCTCGGCTCCCCGAGTGTACTGTCGCCGGCGCCCGCTAGGTGGCTTTCAGTGGCGCCTCTATAGGCGGCGCACTACGCGTATACCTGAGCCGGTGGCGCCGCGGTGCGGGAGTGAACGAAATGAATTGGCGTGTTTCGTGCAGCAGCCGACCCATGAGCGCAGCCGTGTCAGGTTGTTAGCGGTGCTTCGCAATGTCGCGTATGAATTGCTGTGTCGTAAACTGTGCCGATAACTATAAGAACTAGGCACCTAGAACAAAGTTTTTCAGTTTTCCGCAGTGACTGTGCTTCAGAAACTGGCGGGAACACTGGATTAGTGTACGCCGCGTAAAGTTAAGTGATCCCGCGGTCACGTTTATGGAGTACGTCCTGTAGCTAGTTCGCTGTGAATTTACTCTCCACGCATGTTAACTGATATTTTTAACGGGCTGAGGGAACCGAGGGGCAGATGGAAAAGTGATCTCGAGTCTGCAGTCCACAATTCGTTGGCGAAAAGCAATCGACAGATCCAGCCATTCTCCCTCGTACGCTGCCGCTGTTTTTCCGCCGTATCGCAGTTCGTAAACAGTAACATTAAGGAAAATGTCCCGCATGCCAGACAAAATGCGTCGCAGACCACGAGAATTTCCGAATTTATTCCCCATGTACTGCGTGGGGAATCAGCCCTTAACAGCACTGTGCGTGCAAGCATAGGCGGAGAGTTTTCATTTTGCCGGAGGGGGCGGGGCCCGGCTTGCTCTTCTTCTACAGTGTTCTCCCTGTCGCTTCATATATATATATATATATATATATATATATATATATATATATATATATATATATATATATATATATATAGAGAGAGAGAGAGAGCATGTCTGCCTCCTAAATTAAAGAATATAATTAAAGATTTTAATACCACCTTATTCTCTTTGACGCCTACACCGCGATATCATATGAATATCTCTTGTGATGAATCCCGATTCATTTTGAACTTACACAAAGACATCGATCCTCCTCGCAACGCTTGGCTCAAAGCGAAAAATGCCGTATAGGCTGCTACTCGGTGACTGCATCACAAAAAATCGATTCCCACAATGAGTGGGACCCATCTATTTTTTTTTATTGACATGAATTACTTCGCTAAAACATGCACCAGACATAAGACAGTGGCCTAATGCTAGTACAGGAAGCTTTAATGTTCAATTAGTGATGGCTAAAAATAATTCTCAAGTGGTAGAAAATACAATTTTCTACCACTATAGAACACTAAGAGGTCGCCTCAATTGTCTGTTAACACAACATATTGTGCACATACCAATCTCTTTGCGGGGAATTATTAACTGAGTATTTCACTTGTCACTGATCCATGATCGGAATTTTAAAAGCCTGAAATGAAAAAGCGGGTATAAACAGCCCCCTGTGAAATAAATAGCTGCCAGACAGGAGGCCAAACGCTCGTTGTGAATGGACGGGGACCTAAGCCAAGCTCTTAAAAAATATCCCGGGCAGGCGCCGGGGGGGGGGGGGGGGGGCTCTGCCCCCCCCATGAAGCCGTCCGGGGGGGGGGGGGGAGCCCGAGCCCCCAAGCCCCCCCCGTACTCTCCGCCTATGCGTGCAAGCGAAGCCGGGCCACGCTGTTCTATTGCGCTACGTGACAGCTGAGATATCGAGATATCACGTGCAAAGCTGGCACGTGAGAAATTTACTCAAGGACTCTTGCAGCCCGAGCAACGACTACAAACAGAGCTGAACTACTGCACAGAAAACTTCGCGCAAATGCCACGCATTACTAAATGCAACACGTGGAGTTCGGCGACCGTACGTATTACTTGCACGCATAGCAAGAGGTTGTCTAACACATGTGAGACACAAATGCCATCGTTTACTCAACAATAAGCAGGGAAAATGGCAAGAAATAATGTTTACAAACATCGATGGTGACGGTCTATGCTTCGAGCTTTACGCCGGCCGGCCGCACGAATCGCCCTTTCAAAACACTGTCGCGCGTCTGTGCTACGTCACATCGAAAACATGCTTGATTCCGTAAATTTATGTCCTTTCTCTTCGTTTTGGGCCCCAAAAGAATCATGCTCTGTTAACTTTCTGGAAGCCTACCCGTCTTATCAAACCTGTCACCTTCGCGCACACGCACTTGCATACAACGCGGGCGTAGCTGACGGAGAGACGACGACTCGTAGCACGCCAGTTGACACTGGAGTGACCGCAAGTCACCACTCGCGGCGCTGGCGGCGCATAGGTGGCATAGAAAACGTGGCTAGGTGTAGCTTACTTGTGGACGGGGAATAACTGCAGAGAAAAGAATCTGGAGATAGTGAAATGCATAAGCACCGATATTAAAGAATTTGGTCATGATGCCGAAATAATCCTTCTAGGGGACATGAATGCACACATACATGACCTTGACGGATATTCAGACTCCAATGGCAAGTTATTGCTAGATCTCTGCGAGCAACATAGTCTTGAAATAGTTAACGCGGGGCCTAAGTGTGAGGGACACATCACGTGGGAAGTCGGAAACAGGCAGTCGAGCATTGATTATTGTCTCATGACAGAAGGAATCTATGACAAACTTAGAGAGATGAGAATAGACGAGGAAGGCATTAACAGCTTGGGTAGTGATCATAAACGCATAACATTACAAATGGGATATAAAACTGAAAATAAGAACCTAGAATCGAACATTGGCAGCTCATATTTAAATGAGAAACAAATAACTAATATAGCCGCAAGAGTCGAGGAAGAAGTAGACAAACTTCCAGGCAAAGACTGGAAGTATAGTGAGCTGCTACATGTAATCACGAAAGAAATAGAAAAAGAGAAGAAAACTATTTCTTGGAAAGGAAAGAGAAAGCCAAAAAGTTGGTGGAACAAAGAAATCCGGGATGCGATCGAGAAGCGACGTGAGGCATCACGGCAGCACAGACAAGCAAAAAAGGAGAAGCGTCCACAGGATGAAGTCAACCAAGTATGGGAAATATATTTAGAGCAAAAATCCATTGTGCAGAAATTAGTCGAGGCAAAAATTAAAGGCGAAAGTGAACGCTGGATTACAGAGATTCGCGAAAAGAAGAAGGCCGCGCCTAGGATATTTTGGAGCCACCTAAAAGCGCTAGGTAGGAAGTCTGTAACAATGCAACAACATATGGTAGATGAAGAAGGAAATCAATTGGAAGGGTATGAAGCGCTAGGTTACATCCGAAAGGTAACAGCCGATTCGTTTAAAAAGGTCGCCCAGGGGATTCCCCCGGTGAGTAAAAGTATACAGAAGAGTACAACCGAGGAAGATGTAGTACTTGAAAATTTCAATTGGAAGAAGGCCGAAGGAAAAATTCCTAAGCGCACTACTCCGGGTTTAGATGGGGTTCCCGTCAGCCTAATTAACGAACTAGGACAGAGCACTAAAGAAGCACTGCTGAAAGCCGTAGAAAAGTGCTTACAGGAGAGGGAAATACGAGACAGTTGGCGAAAAAGTAGAATGAACTTAATCTATAAAGGCAGGGGAGAAAAGGATAACATTCGCTCGTATAGACCGCTAACTATTACATCGGTGCTATACCGGTTGGCGATGCAGGCAGTAAAATTAAAAATAGAAACGTGGGTAGAGCAAAATGATATTTTGGGAGAACTCCAGAATGGATTCCGAATCGACAGGCGGTTAGACGATAACCTGTTTGTTCTTACACAGTGTATAGAAATATCAAAAATAGAAAACAGGCCCTTATACGTAGCTTATCTAGACATCACCGGGGCATATGACAACGTTAATCAGGAAATTTTGTGGGATATATTGAAGGAAGTGGGCATAGGTGACGACTGTATACAGCTTTTGAGGGAGATATACCGAGAAAATACAGTTTGTCTAGAATGGGAAGGAATAAGCAGCAAGGACAGCGTTGACATTAGCAAGGGGCTGAGACAGGGATGTCCTTTGTCCCCGCTGTTATTCATGCTGTACATGGTGAGGATGGAAAAAGCGCTAGAAGGTAGCAACATTGGATTTAATCTGTCACACAAACAGGCAGGCGCGATGGTTGAGCAGAAGCTTCCAGGTCTATTTTATGCTGACGATATTGTCTTATTTGCGGACAGTCAAGATGATATACAGCGGCTGGCAGATATATGCGGAAGGGAGGGCGAGGCTCTAGGACTAGGTTTTAGTGCAACAAAATGTGGATTGATGGTATTCAATGATCACGAAGACCATGCGGTCTTAATACAGGGCCAAGAAATACCGAGGGTAAGCGAATACAAGTACCTCGGAGTGTGGGTAAATGAGGGGGGATAGATATATGGAGGTACAAGAGAAAGCATCGGTAACAAAGGGAAAGAGGAATGCTGCAATCATGAAGCACAGAGCGTTATGGGGATACAATAGGTACGAGGTGCTTCGAGGGCTGTGGAAGGGTGTGATGGTTCCGGGGCTTACATTTGGGAACTCAGTGGTGTGCATGAAGTCAGAGGTGCAATCTGGAATGGATGTAAATCAAAGGACTGTGGGGCGCCTCGCGTTGGGCGCTCACGGGAAGACGACAAATGAGGCTGTAAAGGGTGATATGGGATGGACAGGTTTTGAAGTGAGGGAAGCTCAGAGCAAAATTAGATTTGAAGAGAGGCTGCGGAAAATGAAGGAGAGTAGATGGGCAGGGAAGGTTTTCAGGTATTTGTATAGAAAAAGCGTCGACACGCAGTGGAGAAAAAGAACTAGGAGGCTCACCAGTAAATATACGGCTAGCAGTGTGGGCGACATGGCAACAAGGAGCATTAAGCGAAAAGTCAGAGAGGCGGAGAGGACTTATTGGATGACAGCGATGGAAAAGAAGCCGGCTCTCAGTGACTACCGAAAGGGAAAAAACGAAATAAGGAGGGAGAGGTTTTATGATAATTCAAGGGGAAGCGCTTTACTGTTTGAGGCAAGGTCGGGTTGCCTTAGAACGCGTAGCTATAAAGCGAGATTCTGTAACGAAGAAGAACAATGTACATGCTGTGGGGGGAACTAAGGAAACGATGGAACATGTACTGATTGAATGTGGCGATATCCACCCAGATATACGTGTGGACACGAGTCTACATGAAGCCTTGGGTTTTAGGGACAACAATGGAAAGCTGAACACGTCCGCGATAGAAATAAGTAAGAGACGGTTAGAGTATTGGTGGCAGAAAAGTAGAGATAAAGGACAAAAATGAAGAAGGGGGAAAATAAGGTCATTCTGCCTTAAGAAGCAGAGAGATGGACCGTGAACTTATATTTTTCTTTGCTGTAATAACATAGATTTAATCAATGTAGATAATGCATTAGGCCACCATAAAAAGAAAGTTTTTTTTCGAGCCTGGTGGCAGACATGTCACCGCCCCGTTATAAAGGGGACGCTCATAGCATCCATCCATCCATCCATGCAGTAGAGTCACTGGAAAAATTTCAGAGTACCGCAAAGGTAGGCTGCACGCGGGCAACATTGAGCGGCGGCGGCCATTTCCCTTCCAGGCTGTCCGGCGCGTCGGTAGCGTGAGGGGAGACGAGACCGATATTTCCGCCTCTATGTCGTGTTACGCTCGCCTGAACTGGACTATATGGGTGTGTTTCTTCAAGAGGATATTAGAAGTGATTTCAAGTCATCGATGGTTATGAACTACGCGGTAAGCGGCGTGGTTGTGTATGTAATGTGCGGCGAATGTCGCCATGTGCTCGCGAACTCTCTTCATGGCTCCCTCAGTCTCGTTTCGTGTCACGGGTGTGTTCGCTACGTAAGGAGGTGTATGTGCTCAGTGACTTCATTTAGGACGCCAATTACTTGAACGCTAGGTGAATCCCGCGGGTTTGCGCTAACTTTGAAGTCTGATGAATGAGCAGTCGCCGTTCAGGTTCACTTCACAGCGCGATGCCGTGTTGGTCTCGGCATCGATGGCGCGGTAAGCGGCATGATTGTGAATATAATGTGCGGGAAATCTCGCCACGTGCTCATGAACTTCTTCATGGCTTCATCAGTTGTTTCGTGTCACGGATGTGTTCGCTATAGGTACGCAAGTGTATGTGTTCAGTGACTTCATGCAAGACGCCATTTACTTTGACACTAGGTGAATCTTTCGTGTTTGCGCTAACTTTTGCAATCTGCTGAATTGGCAGTCGGGGTTCACCTCGCAGCGCTGGACCGCGCCCTTCGATTGATCGCTGAATCATACTTTGCTTGCGCACCTTACTTGCTGTTCAGCTTATTGATATTGGTATGCGTAATATAGGAGTGGTGTGTGTACGGTAATTGGAAGTTGTGCGCGAAGTAAATGTCTCGGTTTGGAACACTAGCAGCCCATCGTACGGGCCGACTGGCGTGCGGTAGCTTTTCAAACTGATTCGACTGGCGTGCAATCGTAGAAAAATAGGCGATTAAAAAGTGACTGACAGCACTTCATTGACACGAGATGAGGCGTGTTCTTCAGATTTCGCCGAGTTCCGAGATAAAAGTTTTCTTTGTTAACGTCGGCAGCGCGTAAGCAGCTGGGAGTGTACCTATTAGCTTTTTGGTCAGAAATAGCCCAGGAATTTTGAAAGCGTATGTTCATGGAACACCATGTCTCAGCTAAAACACGTACATTATGCACTGAAAGTGTCGCGAACCAACAAGCCGAGCAACTAATTCTCATAAGAAACAGTGTGTTTCACGCTTATCTGAGTAGTTGGAGTACGTGAGATTAGGACGATAAGAAAAAAAACAAAAAACTCGGACCTGAAAATTCACGTTTTATTTTTATGCCGTACATCCAGCTGTTCCAACTGGCCCAAGAATGAGTGTAATTCACAGCGAAAATACATAATACTTATTTTTACTATGACCATTTTCACCGACTAAACCGTATTGTAAGGGTACGCTCGGCGGAATACAACGTGTTACATCATTTTCTTTTTGCAATAAATACGCTTATAACAACCTATGATACCATCTTCTACCAGCAAGTTTCATGCGCAATCTATCAGTCACGCTTGAGTATTGCGACATGGCAAATGATCATGCCAACTTTGGTTCCTCTCACATGCGTGACACGTTTACTCGAAATGCATGCACAGTCTCTTCAAAATATACATATACAAAGAGCCGAGCAAAAGGGAGGGTATGTAGCACGTTGTTTTCAATCACTAAGCAGAGCGAACGGATAAGGTGAAGTACCCTGACGCAGTTGAGCTTTTCCAGGAAACTTCGCATAGGTTACTGGAGAAACCAGTGTTCTTCGAGGGGGCGAATTCTTTGCGACGAACTCTATGCATTAACGTATATAACGCCGTTCTTCCCGCACGGAATGCAAAAATAAACGAGATACCCAGATCACGTTCGGTTGCTACTACATTATACTTCCTCGCATATGCGTGGCGCGTTAGAAAAGCGACGGAATACTCCTAGGGCCTGTGGCAATGCTAAAAGCCCGGTCGCACTGCGCGTTCAACGCGCGCGCACCCAAAGCGCTTGGAAGGGATATGGCGGTGGGAGGTCATGTGATGCGAGTAAGCCAATCGCATCGGCGGCGGCGCGCGGAAAACAGATGCGATACTCTGAAATTTTTCCAGTGACTCTAAGGTGCAGTGCGCTGCTGCGCCCCCTGTAGGTGCTGCACGTTTCCCATAGGGGGCGCCACAAGAAAACCAATATGGCTGTCGTTGCGGTGATCACCTGCACGCGCGGAGGCTTCGCCGCATGTGTTGTCAATGCATGGTTGCCGCCGCTCGCGGCAAGGATAATTTTCCATAGCATTGAACTTCCCATGAAGGAAGCAGCTCATGCTTGAGTGCATTAAGTGCGAGACACACGGTATCATCTTGCGTCGATTCGATGTCCGACGCACTGGTGCCGCAGCGGTGCGGTGATGATACGTCGTACTGGGTCGCCGGATCGGGCATACAGCGTGCGTCAAACTCGGCAGATTTTTGTCATCCGCTCGGTCCGCCGATCGCGCGGCCGTATATCCACAGCGGTAAACAGCTCAGCAGACAGGTAACGTAGAGCCGCTGGTGCCGCCGGTCGTTTCTTTACCACTCCGATCATCTTGACCGAGGATGCCGAGGCATTTACAGGTAGTGACGCTATCGCTGGCATGAAAAAGATGGGCTACAATTGTTTTATTATGCAAACCTTAATCCAATAAAGCGCGTGCTCCAGTGTGTCACTTATTCAAAAAAGCGCCGGCTTACGAGCTAGCGAGATCGGGAACCACGATGCTAGGGCATTTCGCAGGTAAACATGCGACGCTGCAAGCCGTCTCGCCCAACCGGTTTACTTTGTTTCCACCTTCGCTCTTCATATCGATGTTGTCGAGAAAACTGCTTGCGTATGTCAATCATGTTGCTAAAATTTGAGCGCCCTAGACAAGCTGGCGCTCGATCGCGGTCGGCGGCGGCGTCCGCCCAGCTGTCGCTCGCAGGCTTCAGTTGCGGCGGACTGTTGCCATGTGTTTTTCGCTCGCGAAAGCATAGTTGTACTAACCGTGTTATTGCAAACCAAAAAAAAAAAAAAAGGAAGAGTGAAAAACAAGAGCACTCGCCTGTTGTGTCTCAGGATTACCCACCGTGGTAGCGCAGCATGCAAAGTGCCGTGCTGCTGAGTTCGCTGGCACCATCTCGATTCCCGGCCACGGCGGCGGAATTTCGATGAGGCTAAATGCCAAAGAACAACTGTGTGCTTAGATTGAAGAACACGTTAAATAACCCCAAGTGGTCAAAATTAATCCGGAGCTTCTCACTACGGCGTGTCTCATATCTTGGTTTTGGTGCATAAAATCCGAGCAATTCTGTTGCGTCCCAGAAGCCACAGCCAATTTCAAGTGCACGCTGGTAACCACAATGTTATTTTGACAAGTTTCACGATGTTCAGTTGGATAGCCCATTCCTTTTTCCATCGCTAGCCGGAAAGAAACCCAAGCACGCTTACACGACGCCTTTCACGATGCGGTTCGAGCATTGCAGTCCGCAGCACATGCGATTGCCCATGTATTATTTGCCCATTACTGAAGCTCGAAGGTTCCACAATCTTGCACCAACAAAATCCGTCGTAATTCAGTTGCCGCACTCGCAAGAAGTTGTGGGACACAACGACGACGATGCACGACTTGCACGTTGTCGCCGGGTAAGTTTTCGTTCTATCACCGCACCACGGCTTCCGCCGAGTGCCGTGTGGCGGCGCCACCATAGCTGAAAGTTGCGAATAGGTGGCGCGCGAAGTAAACCAACATGGCGGTCCGGAGGAGGATAGCGAGCGAGTCGGAGGGCATGGAAGCGTACTGTAGAACTTGTTTTGACAAATGTAATGACACCATGCCGCTTTTATTTAGTGGCATCGCGTTCGACATTGAAATAGATCACGACTACGTGCAAAATCAGGAGGAAATGGGCACAAATTTGTAAAACAACCATTCATATGGTGGCGAACACGAAGCAACCTAAGCACGATTTGCGAGCATCAAGTGCCTCTTCATTCTCCGCTGCACTGACCCGCTTGTCCCCGCAGTTGTCGCGTAGGTTTTCCTACGAATAAATGTTGCGACAACACAAACAATCTGGGGCTGCCATGCCACTCTCTATCAGTTGAACAACGCCTGCATTATTTTATGTAGTGTGACGCAGGTCGCGCACTTGGTGTCTTGAAAGGCGTCATGGGCGGTTTCCAAAGAGGAAAAGGGGTAGAAACGCACCATCTACGCCAAACACGACGCTTTGTCCCTCCCGAAAACACATTGCTTCAAGCTGTAATGTGGTGAAGGAACTCGGTAATCTCTCTGAAATTGGAGGAGATATTAAACATGAATGACTTTGACTACGTGAATACAATGCTAGGATTTATTTGATTTATCATGAGCATTAAGCTCGTGAAACAAATCATTCACCGGTGTCGGCAGTTTTGTAAGGAAGTTTTTGCAGTTTTGTTAGGAAAGATACATGTTTATTGGATGAAGGGTGGGGCGGGTGGGTGAAATTAGGAAGTGTTTAGGAGATAACATATATCGGATTATCTTTACAATAAAAATAAGGCATATTCGACTCATTATGAGAGTCGATGTCATGCGAAGTAGTAGGCAAGTAGTGGCCTATATAGCATGTTCTATTGCTTTGATTTAACCGTTGCGAGTTGGAACGACTTCTTTGTGAGTGTTATGTGTATGTCGTTGGCAGGCCCGTAGCGAGGAATTTTGTCCGAAAGGGGAAGAACCACTAACTGAAGGCCTTAACTATTTAAGTGAAGCAATTTTGGAGGTGGTCAGAAAACCCTGCCTCTCTCCGCCCCCCCCCCCCCCCTGGCTACGAGATTGATCGTAGGACCGATTCGACCAAGATAACTTCGGAAAATCGTACAGCTGATTGATATGAACGGTGCTCAGAACAAGGAGAATTGCACTAAAACATTCCAACGTAGCGCACGCGAGCGTGAGTTCTCTATTTGCACGTGTCCAGTTCGTGCTTTCTTTTTCTCCCACCCCCGCTTCTTAGAATGGCATAGCATCAGCCGTATTGAAGCGGTGCAGGCTTGCCTACAGATTTTTTGCAAACCGGAGCACGGCGCCCGTATGTTGAACATTGCCACTCTTAACCATCGTGAGCGCGAAAAAGGCTAACAAAAGCCCCCCTGCCTGCATTGCAGGTATTGGCAGGGCCCGCGCTAGCCATGTGAAAGCGCTCCGTCGTCTGTTGATCATCCTCGTGGCGTTTCCCTCTCTCTCCGCTGTGCGGCGCGAGAGTCTGCGGACAGTGCGAATAGGTCAGGTGAGTCGAAAGGGGTTTGACGAGGTGCGCCGACGACCCTGAAGGATTCAGAGCAGGATTGCCATGTTGTCGCCGCTACTGGTGCTCTTCGGGGAACGCTGACCCGGGAATAAAGCAGGGCAGACTGGCGAAATAATCCTGCTCGTCCGAATGGCGCCAAGCCAAAAAGTCCGATCATAACAGGGGGGGGAACCTCCTTGATTTCGGGGAGGGCAACTCATTGAAATGGACATTTTTCGCTCTGTATGCCATGGCGAAAAAAAATTTCGGGGGGGGGGGGGGGGGGGGCACGTGCCCGGTGTGCCACCCCCTGGCTACGCCACTGCCTGCAGTGGCTTCGTCGTGAAGCTGGCGGAGGACATCTGCTCGCAAGTGGGAAGGCACGACGAGAAGGCGTTCAGGGCCGTGGGGTCGCGTATTCAGTGACGCTACCGAGGTCTTCTGATTTGGAGCAATTTTTGGAGCAGCAAAATTTTCATTTTGGAGCACTTTGGAGCAGCAAAAATTTCCATTTTGGAGCACTTTGGAGCAGCAAAAATTTCCATTTTGGAGCACTTTGGAGCAGGTAATTTAGCATCTGGGAGCACTCTGGAGTGCTCCCAGAGGGAGCAACTGGAGCAACGAACATCTTAGAGTACACTGAAGAAGCAAGTTGCATTTACATTCAAGGACCTGAATAATTATTTTGGGGCTCTTGTGAAGAGCTAGAAATATTTCGATTCATCGCAAATCTCAAGGAAACAATCATCTCAGGAACACTCCCTATTTCACTCGATGATGCAAAAATGAGGGCGTCATGCGGTTGAGCATTTTGGAATAACTTGTTCAGCGATTATTTTCGTAGCATATAAACAAAATACCGGTTCAATAAAATGGTACTTCATGAAATAACATTCTAAATACATGCATGTGGTAATCAGCAGACATTGTAGACAATCGCTGCGATGTACAACAATGCCTCAACGCTAAAGACTCACACTGTCCCAAATGCATCGCCCTAAGACGACTCCAAGGAGAAAGAGAGATTCTTTTTCTTCACGATCGATTATATTGCTGAGCGTAACATGACGTCACTTGCTAGCCTCATAAAGCCAACCTCCTACGACACTCCTTTCCCTCTCTCTGAGACCTCTCTGGGCTGGAGCAAGCGCATTCTCACAGTGCTTCCGGACTGTCATTTGGATATGGAGATCCGCTTCAATCGAGCTTCCGCGAAAGTGTCAGAAAGTTCGTTCAACGGTGGACTACATTATTTAACAAACTTCGTTGTCCTTTTGCAATGAAGTTGTATATGGCTAGGGAATTCTGTTCGTACACCGAAGACCCCCTGTAGTGCCCTCTAGAAAACATGGCAAAAAAAATAAAAAATATAAAACTCACAGGGTACCTTATGCATTCGCCTAAGACGACTCGAAGGCGAGAGCCATTTTGTTTTTATTGCGATAGCAATTATATGGACATTCTCGACTTTCGCCACCACCGTCATGTTTTGTGTAGTGTCCAAATCGATAACATCCCCCCCCGCGCATCGTATGTTTTACATTCGGGTAAAATCGCGCGAGCGGGGGCGACGAACGCGGCTGAAGCAGAGATAAAGAGAGCCGACCTATCTCCATCGCACGGAGGCCGCATCTGATAACATCACCGCGCATGCCAGGCCTGCCATCGATTGCTACCCAAGCAGACAGGAACGCCCCACCTGTCTTCAAAGAGCATGAAAGAACGCAAAGGGAGGGGCGGGGGGGGGGGGGGGTTGTGTCGCTAGAGCAGCAACACTGAACTTTGACTTTAAAGGCCTGACCACACGTGCCCGTTGCAGCGCGTCAGCGCGTGGATTTTTGACGCGGAGCCACACCCTCTCCCTATGGGGAGAGAGGGCGCGTGGCTACGCGAAGCTGCACGCCCTCTCTCTCCATAGGGAGAGGGCGCGACGCCGCGTCAGAAAGCCTCGCGCTGACGCGCTGCAACGGGCACGTGTGGTGAGGCCTTAAGGGCACGGTCGCGATCGCTGGCGCGCGCTGTTTCGAGTCATCACCGACGGCTCGTATACCCTTCTACGTGTTGTGCTCTCAACGCGTACAGACTGTACGAAAAGTGCTTCTCTCCCTGGAGCGGCCACTGAGCCTAGATCCGCAAGGCGATTATACCATCGCCGCGCCATTTGGAGGTCCGTTCGTACGCGCCGTTCGTGCTGCACGAACATCGGCGTGCAAGAGGTGTTCCGGAGGTCTCTAGTCATCCAAGTCGCCGTACGGGTCTTGAACACAGCGCATGCAGAAAGCTTTTTGCGCTTGCCGCGAGTGCGCGGTCTTTCAAAATGGCGACCGCGCCGCTAGCGCTTCTCGCGGATGACGTCAAGCCTTACTTCGTATAACAATATTATTTGTGGGTATCGCATTCACTGCTTTGAGCTTAAGCGGAACTAACAAATTGTATTGTTACACGAAGCAAGGCCAGCAGCTCTTTTGGACCCGATCTCGCTTAACTAAACAGAACGCTGGTCAATGGGAATATGGCCACTCCAGGTGCCCAAGCGGTTTTCGTGTTGTCACTTCTTTAAACGCGAAGTAAGCGTTGAGAGCACAGCAAGATTACGAGCAGTCTCACCATGCCTCGAGATAGCGCGCGCCATCGACTGCGCCCTTTGAGCGACGCAGCCTCCCACCCCCCAGAACGAAGCAATGGATACGATTTCCAAAAAATAATTAGAGCGCAAACACACGGCACATTCACACACGCACACACTCAGGCACCAAACACGCACCTGGGTGTGTGGGCGTGTGTGAATGTGCCGTGTGTTTGTGCTCTAATTATTTTTTGGAAATCAGCAACCAACTATCCCAACAACGAGTTCTTTTACTATGAATGCGATATCGTGATTTTATAATTTTTTTTTAACCATCAAGTATTGATCCTGGAAAGCTTCCCAGATTTCATTCTGCGATGTTCAGAAATAGACGTGACAGAAATTCTGGCGGCACGCGTGCAGTTAGTGAAAATTGTTTTAATTACGTGCAGTGCGACTCTTGAAATGAGCTATCAGCAGCGTTTCTGGAACGGACGACGTCCGCCGATGAATCGCCGCCACACGATTGGCCAAAACGTCCCGAGCCTCTGCGGAGAGCGTGTTTGCCGTAGGGCCGACTTGCACAACAGAAGCTGCATCGGCACCGAGCATAGCATCGTGGATTACTTGGGACGCACGCGCGACCACTGTTTATTCAGCGGAATAATTCTTGGTACGTGGTTGTGACTTTGGCCGCCCCGAGAACACGCTGCACATGTTTTAAATGCGAATGCATTTCTTAGTCGGGCTATGTCAGGCATCCGGCGTTGTTGTTGTCCGCGGCGGCCTCGGCAGGTGTTATCTCTCCGCTCTCACTCCCTCTCCCGTAGCAACAGCTGCGGGCGCGCGCGCTTATACTCGCCCCTAGCAACCGGAGCAGGTGGTGCGGGCGGAGTAGCGGAGTGTGAGTGGAGAGGAGGAGCTCGCTCTGGTGTGTGAGGGCGCTCGCATCGCGGGAGCTCGGCGGAGCTCCCGCGTGTGTGGAGAGAGTGTAGGAGAGGGTAGGTGCAATGCTTCCCCGCTCCTTCTCTCGCCGTTCGCTCTCTCTCCTCCCTGCGCCCCACTCTCCCGTCCGCTCGCTCGCGCGTATATATATGAAAAAAAAGAAAAAAAGAAAAAATATCAAAAATAAAAAAAAATAAAAAAGAAAAAAAAGACAAAAAATTTTGAAAAATAAAAGAAAATAAAAAATAAACAGAAAAAAAAAACAGGCGCTGCGCTGTGCTCCCGACCGGGCTGCAGAAATTAGGCGCCTTTTCCTTCTTCGAACCACAACCACCATATATAAATGGAGTGAGGCGCGCGCGAAATGCATTCGCATTTCCTCACGATTCCCTTCGGGGAGGTGGGGGGCATTTTTACGCACCGGCGTGGCTATTGCTGGTGATATACGCCCCCCCCCCCCCCCAAAAAAAAAAAGAAAAATCCGAGACTTTGGCGCAATTTCCGTTGATATTATCAGGATGGCGCAGTAAATCTGATTTGGCGCTCTTTGGCGCAGTTGGCGCAGGAGTGGAATCACTGCGTATTGTATAATAATAGACAGTTATAGTATAGCGTTAGCGTGATAGCGGGAGTTAAGGGACTAGCGTTACCGTGCCGCACACGTTCGTTTCGGACAGCGCGTTATAGTTTAGCGGGATAGCGTTTACGTACCCAAGCTGGCACGGTGGCGTCATCTAGCGGAGGGTGAATGCATTAAAAAGAGTGAAAAGAAAAAACTGAGTATTCTCGCCTGTATCCCCGCGCGCAGCAATATTAGTACTTTTATTTAGTAATATTAAAAGTAAATAAGTATGAACCACGCACCAAAAGCGCGAATTTTTATGTTGCGGATTTGTTTACACCGATCTTCTAGTTAGGCCTAGGGACGTTCGAAATGGGAAGCGATCACAAAAACTAGGCTAAGTTATCCGTAATACTCGGTCGTCGAAGCTACCTGAAGGCAAGCGAAGCCATTTTGCACAGTCGTTAGCTACTAAAGAAGTGGATCCGTCCCCACCAAGGCTAAATTCAGTTCGAAGCGGGCGTCCAAAACCGCCGCCATGTTTTACGTACACTACGTAGACCACGAAAACACGGTAACGCTAAATCTGAAAAATAGCGTGCGTGCGGTACACGCTACGGGTCTTTTAGCGCACAGCGCATGCGCACTTCGATCCCGCTATTCCGCTAAGCCCGCTATACTATAACTGTCTAATATCTGGGGTTTTACGTCCCAAAACCACCATATGATTATGAGAGACGCCGTAGTGGAGGGCTCCGGAAATTTTGACCATCTGGTGTTCTTTAACGTGCACTGACATCGCACAGTACACGGGCCTCTACCATTTCGCCTCCATCGAAATGCGACCGCCGCGGCCGGGATCGAACCCGCGATCTTCGGGTCAGCAGCCGAGCACCGTAGCCACTGTTCCACCGAGGCGGACGGGTCGCATATTGTGGCGGTATACACTCCGTTTGGGACCTATAGGGGGCGCTTTGAAAACCGCGCGCAGCGCCGCGCGTGGTGCGGCGGGCGTGCAACGTTGAGAATCTTAGCAGACAGCAGCGCCTCCCTCATTACTTTGACAGCTATGGTGGCGCAAGCGCCCGTAGCCGGCGCGTTAGTGCTTCGAGCTGGATTTAAAGATATCGTACAGACAATCTGCGTCCTGATGGATTTGGCCGGATTTGTAAACGACCGAGGTGTATTCTTGCAGGCGGAGAGACCAACGACCGAGGCGGCCCGTGGGACCTTTGAGCGAAGAGAGCCAGCAAAGGGCATGGTGGTCAGCATAGGTCAGCAAAATAAATGGAGCTCACTCAGACTCACTCAATAAATATATTTTTCGCTTAGGACTCACTCGGACTCCGACTCACCAAAATTTTGCTGAAGCAGACTCACTCGGACTCAGACTCACGAAATTTCTCTCCAACCAAACTCACTCGGACTCAGACTCACCGGTGTTTTCGTCATCCAGACTCACTCGGACTCATACTCACTAAACTTTTCCTCAAACGGACTCACTCGGACTCAGACTCACCGGTGTTTTCGTCATCCAGACTCACTCGGACTCAGACTCACTAAACTTTTCCTCAAACGGACTCACTCGGACTCAGACTCACCAAAATTTTGCTGAAGCAGACTCACTCGGACTCAGACTCACGAAATTTCTCTCCAACCAAACTCACTCGGACTCAGACTCACCGGTGTTTTCGTCATCCAGACTCACTCGGACTCAGACTCACTTAAAGGACCCCTGACAGCGAAACTTTTCTTTGCGACTTTTTTACAGTAGTTTGTAGCTTTGCGTCTGGTAATGCCGAAATTGAATCGTAAATGCTCTAACGCATCGTATAATTAATGCTAACGTCGTTAATTCAGAACGATTTTGCTTCAGTTCGAAACGCCCGCCTAAATACCATAAGAAACTAGCGCTCCACAGCGGGGCAGCACCTGAGACTACATGCGCTCAAGCTTCGGTGACGCTGAACGCGCCGTTTTCAAATAGGGGAAGCCGTGGGGGGTGAATAATGAAACGATGTGGGTGATTTGAGCGTGTCCCCGTCAGGAAAAAGAAAAGCATTCCTGGCATAAGCAGCCAAAACCACCTTGAGAGCAGCCCGACAACAAAGCGAGAGGGGTCACGAACAATAGTCCTCGCCGGGTGCCAGTCGGGGTATTATGCGCGCCCCGAAAACGTTCTCTGACGTCCACAATACTTGCTTGACCTCTGCAACGTCACGAGGGGAGCCTCTGTCTACGTCAAACCATGGGAAATGTCGATTGCACCTGAATACTCGCAGGAGCACTGACCTTTACTTTAAAACCAAATTAAAATATCTTATAGGCAACGCTCGTCCCTCATAATCGGTCAGAAGTGCACCCGCATGCAGGAGTCGCAAACAACAGAAGCATCTCGAGTTTCCAAATTTGGTGTCAGGGGTCCTTTAACTTTTCCTCAAACGGACTCACTCGGACTCATACTCATGAATATTGCCACGCGCGTTTCTTATTTTCCCGTTTGCTGTATTCGGTTTTCGCCCACAAAGACTGTCGGTAACGCTCGGCGCAGACCACGCCTTAGCATTCGAGAAACGTCGCGATTATAGTAGATCATCTTGTTAAGATTGCACGCCGGACGCGAACCGACCAGCTTATTCTGGAGCTTGCACGACCAGCAGTGATAAGGCTAGAAAGTTCGACGCGCGCTGTATAAAAGACGGTGCGTCCCAACGAAGTTCAGTTGATCGACGGCCGACGCTCTGTTCGCCGCTATCAGCGCCAGCGTGTATTGCTGTAATCTTACTTTCCGTTTACCGGCCACAAGTTCGGCCTAATAAACAGTTTCATCTTGGACACGTCGCCTGCTGCCTTCGTCGACGTCACACCCACGTGACATCTGGTGGAGGTGCTGCTTCGTCCATGCTCCGGACGCCCCCGCGAGGCGCTGACCCAAGCCCAAGCCGCGAAGAAGACGACGTAAAGGATAACCCTGTTCGTCGCACCAGCCGCAGGCAGCAGGGACTACAGCCAGAGCATGGGCTCCTGCCGGAAAATACCAGGACAACCAAGACATTGACCTCGACCGCAGTCACGATGACAACACCTACGCAGCCTACACCCTTCCTGCTTCAGCAGCCCAGGGAGCCGCCGAAATTCCGGGGGTCATCGTGCGAGGACCCGGAAAGATGGCTCGAAGAATATGACCGGGTTGCCGCCTTCAACCATTGGAGCAATGAAGACAAGCTCAGGCACGCGTACTTCGCCTTAGAAGACGCCGCTAGAACGTGGTTCGAGAACCAAGAGTCGACCCTAACATCATGGGACGTTTTTCGAACCAAGTTCCTGGCTATCTTCGCTAGCGTCGTCCGCAAAGAGAGGGCCGAAACTCTGCTTGAAACACGCGTCCAGCTCCCCAACGAAAGCGTCATGCTCTTCACGGAAGAAATGACTAGACTCTTCCGCCACGCAAACCCCGAAATGCCTGAAAACAAGAAAGTTCGACTCCTCATGCGAGGAGCTAAACCGGAGCTTTTTGCGAGACTGATGCGGAACCCTCCGAACACTGTTCACGAATTTGCCTCGGAAGCGACCACAATCGAGAAGACCCTGGACATGCGCAACCGGCAGTACAATCGCCTTTCAGCGCTACAGTTCACCGATATCCAAGGGCTCTGCTCCGCCGACCTGCGCGAAACGATCAGAGCGATCGTGCAGGAAGAGCTGCGAAAATTCTTGCCTCCATCGCAGCCTCAAGTGGATTCCATTGCCGACGTCGTGCGCCATGAGATCCAGCAATCTCTGGGCGTTCCTCACCAAGCAGAGCCACAGCCACAGGCTATGAGCTACGCTGCTGCTGTCTGCCGTCCCGCTACCCCTCCCCGCCCTCGTCAAGACGCCACTCCACCGCAGTTCCGTCGTCAGACACCACCGCCGCCACCATCGACGTCATACCGCCCGCCAACCGGCCAGCGCTACGCGCCAAGGAAAACCGACGTTTGGCGCGCTCCTCACAACCGCCCGCTCTGCTACCACTGCGGGGAAGCCGGCCACACCTACCGCCGCTGCCAGTACCGACAGATGGGGCTGCGTGGTTTCGCCGTCAACGCGCCGCGTCCACAGCCAGGTGAACGACCTCGCGACATCGACGACTACATCACCGGAACACAGTGGCAAGAGCGACGACCTTCCCGCTCGCCGTCGCCCAGGCCGCTACATGTCACCGCACCGCCGGCAGTACACTGGCCCAAACCGGGGCCGGTCGCCTAGCCCGTATCCGGGAAATTAAGGGCAGCAACCGATGGAGGTGCGGTTGCTGTACGACGACAACGCGACGAGACCTGCAGAACACGACGCGAAGCAGACGAAACCCCGCCGACGAACCTCGAGGACCGAAGAAAACCTGACGACGCAGCATGGAAGCACCGCAACATATCGACGCAGCCGTGATCCGACGCCGCGACCTAACCGCAACGCTAGGCGACGGACCAGCGACCTCGACGTTCTCATCGACGGCCACAACGTCACAGCTCTCGTCGACACTGGGGCCGACTATTCCGTCGTCAGTGGGCCATTCGCCACCAAGCTGAAGAAAGTAAAGACCGCTTGGAGTGGACCCGAAATCCGGACAGCTGGAGGCCACCTGGTAACGCCGATTGGAGTCTGCACGGCGAGAGTCACCATCAATAACCGGACTTATCCTGCGAGCTTTGTAATCCTACAAAACTGCTCCAGGGATGTGATACTTGGAATGAACTTCCTAAGTGACCACGGCGCCGTCATCGACCTGAGGTCTGAGTCGATAACACTAACCTCAGACGAAGCGCTCCCGCCCCACGCAACGCCAGGGAACCATGCATTGAATGTGATAGAAGAGGAGGTGACCGTTCCGCCGCGCTCCAGCGTCATTATTAAGGCGAAAGCCTTTAATGTCTCATGCTCACGTCCGTCCGGTGTCCGTCCGGCGTCCGGTGTCCGTCCGTCCGGCGCCCGTCCGGATGTCCGTCTGTCCGTCCGTCCGTCCGTTTGGATGTCCGTCCGTCCTTCCGGATGTCCATCTGTCCGTCCATCCGGATGTCCATCTGTCCGTCCGTCCGTCCGGATGTCCGTCCGTCCGTCTATCCGTCCGTCCGGATGTCCGTCTGTCCGGATGTTCGTCTGTCCGTCCGTCCGTCCGGATGTCCATCCGTCCGCCCGTTTGGATGTCCGTCGGTCCGTCCGGATGTCCGTCTGTCCGTCCGGATGTCCGTCTGTCCGTCCGTCCGTCCGGATGTCCGTCCGGATGTCCGTCCGTCCGGTGTCCGTCCGTCCGGATGTCCGTCCGTTTCGATGTCCGTCCGTCGGTCTTTCCATCCGTCTTTCCGTCAGTGGAATGGCCACACGCTTTCGCCGAACACACTTTGGAATGTACAAAGTGTCCTTCAATTTTTTTCCGTCGGCACCGAAAAACCTGCGAACATTGAATGCGTCATCGAGGGCGATCAGCACCTACTCCTGAACCGTCAAATTTGCGTCGCCAGAGGCATCACCGAATTGCGTGATGCCAAAGCAAAGGTACTGCTCACAAACTTCAGCCACGAATATAGGCACCTTAACATTGGTACGACGGTCGCCTACATCGAGGAATTCGTGGACACCAGCAATGCTTTCGTCCTCTCCGATGCTACCGAACCTGCTTCGACGAATCAAGGTCCCGGAATAGATTTCGACGTCAACCCCAGCCTCCCAAAGCAGAAGCAAAACCAGCTCAAAAATCTGCTCCTGCAATTCAAGGACTGCTTCTCATCGTCGTCAAAAATTCGACAGACCCCAGTCGCCAAACATAGTATCATAACTGAAGAAAGTGCCCGACCAGTCCGTCAGAGTCCGTATCGAGTTTCGACGCGAGAACGAGAAGCCGTAAAGAAACAAGTCGACGAAATGCTTCGCGACGACATCATCCAGCCGTCCAAGAGTCCCTGGGCGTCTCCCGTGGTATTGGTGAAGAAGAAGGACGGAACCCTACGTTTCTGCGTCGACTATCGTCGCCTGAACAAGATAACGAAGGACGTGTATCCCATCCCACGTATAGACGACGCCCAGGATCGACTCCACAACGCGAAGTACATTTCCTCGATGGACCTGAAGACAGGCTACTGGCAGATCGAAGTCGACGAGAGAGACCGAGAAAGACCGAGAAAAGACGGCCTTTATAACACCAGACGGCCTGTTCGAGTTCAGGGTCATGCCTTTCGGTCTTTGCTCGGCCCCCCGCGACCTTCCAACGCGTTATGGATACTGTACTGGCCGGCTTGAAGTGGCAGACTTGCCTTGTGTACTTGGACGACGTCGCTGTGTTTTCCGCAAACTTCGACGAACACCTCCGGCGACTTGAAGCTGTACTTCAAGCAATCAAGACCTCCGGACTCACACTCAAGCCACAAAAGTGCCGCTTCGCGTACGAAGAACTTTTGTTCTTGGGCCACGTGATAAGTAAGTCCGGAGTACGCCCTGATCCGCAGAAGACAACCGCCATCGCTACATTCCCGCCACCCGCCGACAAGGCCGTGCGTCGATTTCTTGGGCTGTGCGCCTATTACCGGCGATTTGTCAAAAACTTCGCCCGCATCGCCGAGCCACTAACTAACCTCACCAGGGCCGACGTCGAGTTTAAGTGGGAAACGCCGCAGGAGGAAGTATTTCAAGACCTAAAACGACGCCTGCAAACGCCTCCGTTACTTGCGCATTTCGACGACCACGCCGAAACAGAAGTGCACACCAGGGGCGTAGCCAGGGGGGGGGGGGGGGCTTATGGGGCTTCAGCATAGCTCGGCACACTCACTCATGAGTGCACTCAACTCACACTCACTCACACTCATTTGAACGTGGTGAGTTGAGTATGAGTGAGTACTCATGAGTGTGAGTGGTCGTGAGTGTGAACGTGAGTGAGAACTCATGAGTGTGAGTGGTCGTGAGTGTGAACGTGAGTGAGCACTCATGAGTATGAGTAGGCGTGAGTATGAACGCGAGTGAGCACTGATGAGTGTGAGTGGGCGTGAGTGTGAACGTGAGTGAGCGTGCACTCATGAGTGTGAGTGGACGTGAGTGCGTACGGGAGTACTCATGAGAGTGAGTGGACGTGAGTGAGAACTCAGGGTGAGTACGCGTGAGTATGAACGTGAGTACTCATGAGTGTGAATAGTATAAACGTGAATAGTCGTGAGTATGAACGTGTGTGAACTCATGAGCGTGAGTAGGTATGCCGCACAGAGAAACACGGCGAAAATAGCTCGGCACACTCACTCATGAGTGCACTCAACTCACACTCACTCACACTCATTTGAACGTGGTGAGTTGAATATGAGTGAGTACTCATGAGTGTGAGCGGACGTGAGTGTGAACGTGAGTGAGCGCCTAAGAGCGTGAGTAGGCGTGAGTATGAACGTAAGTGAGTGCCTACGAGTGGGAGTAGTCGTGAGTGTGAACGTGAGTGAGTACTCATGAGTGTGAGTGGAGGTGAGTGTGAACGTGAGTGAGTACTCATGAGCGTGAGTGGACGTGAGTGTGAACGTGAGTGAGTGCGAAGGCTGACAAAATTTTGGTGAGTGAGTTTGAGTGAGTACTCCCTTAAAGTGCCGACCTATGGGCTTCAGCCTCCCCCCCCCCCCCCCGAAATTTTTTTCGTATTGTGTCGTATAACCGACCAAAAGAGCTAGCTGCGCCGGAAATCATCCTGGATTTTTTCTAAAATCCAGGATGATTTTAGAAAAATTCCACAAAAAATTTTTGCAGTCGAAAAGACACTTTGGTGTGAACATTGCGGACCCCAGGCGGTCCTGTATCTGGCTGTGCAGCGCATGATACCGTAACAAATATTCTGCAAAAGAAGGCGTAGTGCATTGTATTGCCATTTTAGCCGTGTCACCCCGAAGGAGTAACTATTGTTGACACGCAGGACGCTCTGGATTAAGATATATAGAAGGGGCCTACGAAAAAACCTCATCTAGCGGGCCACAGTAACGAAATTTAGTCCCACAAGCGCTGGGAGGACAGTGAAGATGGTGGATCCCGGGGGTGGGGGGGTGGGGGGCGCAGAGAATTTGAATCAAAATGTCACCAAACGTTGGCTCTTGAAAGCATAAAGAAATCCTTTCCTGCATGGGTCATTTCAGAAGGGTATTTGACGTTAGGTCTCGGAAATCATATAGATACTGAATTTTCAGAATGACTAAAATCTGGGCACCGATTGTGAAGTATGGAGTTTTCGTTTCACGGTGATGTTGCAACTTATCATGAGCGCATGGGGTGCCTGGCGCACACGCACAAAACACTTGAGACCAGTCCCGTCTCTGTAGGTTGCCTGAACAAAGAGCTATTATATATAGTAGGCGAGAAAATAATGCGATTACTATTTAGCAAACTCGCAAGGCTATTCTGTCTGACGGCGCGGGCCGCTAGCAAGGGGTCCGTGGGCAGCGTGTTTTGTCCCGGCAATGCACTATATTTTTAGAACAAAAGGCATCTAATAATTTGGGCTGCTAGGGTACGCCGATCAGCGGGGGGGTTCTCCCCCCCAGTGGATAAGTAAGGGCGGGGGAAGAGCACCCTTGATTCACTCTTTAACTGACCACTCCGACCTCAAAGTTGCTTTGATGTATTCAGTGTTGCCAGTAAGCTGACATTTTTTAGGTCAATCTTCGGAACACACCCAAATTTTTTTTCCCGGTCTATGAAGCGAATCCACATCGACGACGCTGCTAAGGAGACTATAATGTACTAGCAATCCTGCTTTGCCAAAATTACTTCCTTCTAACGGTGATAGTGCTTCGAACAGCCCTCTTTCGGCCAAAGCATGATGACTGTCTTGTGCTATATATGTGCCGTTTTTTTTTTGTTCGTTTTTTTTAAAGAACCAAATCAGAAAAGGGCTAAATTTCAGGGGAGTGTAAAACGTGTCAAAGTATATTTCTGTTTTAAACGAATTGTAATCAAAATGGGACAATTCTTATATTGATTTTATTCCACAAACTTTGCGCTGCATATCATGGCCTGCTTTCACTCCGAGACGGTATATTTGAAATAGAAGACAACTGAAATGAAGATACTGGGCACCACTGTATTCCTTGAAGAAAAAGCGATCCGAAACAGCGTGAAATCAAATGAGCTAAGAAGATGAAGAAGAGCTGAAACAGTTTTCAGGCTACAGACAAAGAAATAAACAAATGAACGAACAAACAAACAAACACAAACAAACAACAAACGAACAGAAAAACAAACAAACAACCAAGCATTTTTCTGAAGGCCCTCAAGATGCCAAAAACAAAACGCTGCCGGCAGTCCAGAATGGTACGCATTTTCCCTGGTAGGACCGCTCGCTCTACCAGTCTAGTTATCGCCGTTACGGTAAATGCAACAAAAGGCGGCACCAACGGAAATACAAGCATGGTGTTAATGTCGCAAAATATTGCTGTATCGTTCATTTGCTGCGATGTAGATTTCTTTTACGAGCTAAGTCAAGCCCAAATGAAATGTTACAGTCTCTAAAAGCCAAATACAATTTTACTCTGGAATACTGACGAGAGTAGGCTACATAGATTTTAGTCGCATTATAGATTTGAGGTATTTTGGTGACATGAGCGCACTAGCGAAAAAAATGTTGGAGCTGGCCCGACCATATTGTCCGTAGCAAAAAGCTCCGTTTTTTCAGTTTCAGTTAAAGCGTACTTGGCTTTTTTAGAAGAAAAGCGCCACATATGTATGATCTGGCTAGAATAGTTCCATTTCTACCGCGTTGTTATTTCGAGTTCAGTTAGCCCGGCGTTTTGCAGTACTACTACTCATAATAATTTGTGGAGTTTGACGCGCCCGGAACCACGGTATGGTTATCAGGCACTTCGTAATGGAGGACTACGAAAATTTCTACCGCTTGTGTTCCTTAACAAGCACTCAAATCAAGGAGGCTCGCGCACTTACAGTGGCCGCAAGCATTTCGTCTCCATAAAAATGCCACCGCTGCGGCCGGGATGCAACCCACATCATTCGCGTCAGCAGTCGAGCACCGTACCTACTGTACCACCGCGGTGGCTTACGCTTTGAAAATTTTGTTTCCTCTGTATTTTTTTTTGTCTTTTATAAGTGCGAATATCAGGAGGTCAACAAAAATCTATATTTAATTTGTATTCCATAGAACCACAGCTGTCTATGTGAGCTACGTTATCTCGTGACTCAGTAGGGCAATGTTTTGGGATAAGCGGTGTTGAAAGGTCCTGCGTAAAAAGTTAATATCTCATAATGATAAAGCACGTGAATGGATGTCTATACAACTCTGGAAACGAAGCAGTATGATAGGGGCTCATTCGCAAAACATCCTATTGGCTAAGTAGCATCAGGTAGCATCCGATATTCCAAAGGAAATTTTACATTTCACTTCTGGTTCAAGTCACTCGTTTGCGGTCAGAGAAACAGGTCATAATTTCGCTTACCGGCAGTTCATCTCAGGAATACATGCACCACGCATTATTAAGGTTCGCAATCAGTGTGTACGTTTGCTTAGTTTTCATGCGAATAAATATTATTGGTTGCACTTTCTAAGAAAGCGTAGCAGTATATTTTTAGTGGGACGTCAGGTGGAAAGGTGGATAAAACTGTCTGGAGAGTAGACAAAGCTACGTAGTATTGCGTTACAATGAGCACTACCAGAAGGTAAACTTGATCACTGTGTCTATGACAAAGCTCATATATGTATGTAAGTCTGCTAGGCGTAACACTGCTCTTCGTTATTGTTTTCGTCAATAGTAAGCTGGCAGATTTCGCGGGCGAGTTTATTCTAACAGTGCGAAGTATAGCTGGTAAAGAAAAAAACAAAAAACATGCGCACACAGCATGAAAAATTGATTCGATCACCGTTTTCAACATATTTTGATCAATTAGCTTTTCGAAACTATAATATAATCGTGACGTTTGTAGTGAATTCTGCTCGATCGATTATGTAGATGGATCTCCAAATACGAGTTGAAAAACAGGAGCATGCAAATGCACAGCAAAATATGGCCAGGTTTAAATTTAGTGCATTATTTTCTAATATAATTTATATCTTCAGTAATAAATTTGTGTTTTCTAAATGGCTTCTTCACATATGACTCAACTTAAATGACCTAGTGATCGTAACGTAAGTATACGAACTTTCCCTACATTAAGCTTTCATATTCCAAAGTCGTAGTAAGATTTATTTTCAGTAATCATGAAAAAATACATGACGATTGCGGTGCGTGATAGATCCTGGTGCAACTATTGCTCAAGGTGAACAGCTGGAGAGGAAAATCATGAGGGCCTTCTTCTCAGGGAACGTGTTATGCAACAACGTCATGTCAGTAGAATTAAGCGCGAAATGTATCGTTTCGGTAGTACTAGCACGGCCGCTGGATGAAAAAGCGCCGCGGTACTAGAATGACAACTAAACAACGTTCACTTTTGCGAATGGGTTCCAAAGAATGTACTGCGTTTCCAGAGTTGCATAGACATTTCTTAGTCCACTTAGGCAGCCCTATGTAAAAGACCTTTAATTGTTTCCTCCGCAATGGCAAGCGGGCACGTTTCACCACACAGGTGCTGTGAACGATGGTAAGCGTAAAGGAGAACAAAAACTATGCATTTCATTAGGTCACAGTTTTTAACAGACTTTGTGCTGTAACAGCGCCATCATGCAACTAAGACAACATTTGAAATGCTGGAGAAGCGAATAGGCATCTCTCTCATATATATATATATATATATATATATATATATATATATATATATATATATATATATATATAGTGCTGACATGCGAGCCCCCCCCCCCCCCCTTCCCCGGTGCACACCGACGCAAGCAGCGTGGGACTCGGCGCCGTCCTTGTGCAGAGGACGGAGGGACTGGAAAGGGTTATCAGTTATGCTAGCCGGTCGCTATCCAAGGTAGAGGCCAACTACTCCACAACAGAAAAGGAGTGCCTTGCCATCATCTGGGCTACATCAAAGTTTCGCCCCTACCTTTACGGCAGGCCCTTCAAAGTTGTGAGCGACCACCACGCCTTGTGTTGGCTAGCTAACTTGAAAGACCCTTCGGGTCGCCTCGCACGGTGGAGCCTGAGACTTCAAGAATTCGACATTACCGTCGTTTACAAGTCCGGAGAAAACACTCTGACGCCGACTGCCTATCTCGTGCCCCCCGTCGACCCACCGCCGCAGGACGACCTGGATGATGACTGCTTCCTGGGAACCATAAGTGCCGACGACTTCGAGCAACAGCGAGCGGACCCAGAACTAAGGGGCCTTATGGAATACCTCGAGGGCAAGAGCACCACTGTTCCGAAGGCATTCAAGAGAGGACTGGCGTCGTTCTTCCTGCGAAACGGAGTTCTCCTAAAGAAGAACTTCTCGCCCATTCGAGCCGTACACCTCCTCGTGGTTCCTTCAGCAGTGAGGCCAGAAGTCCTCCTGGCCCTACACGACGACCCGACGGCTGGACACCTCGGTGTTTCCCGCACGCTCGCAAGGATACAAGAGAAGTACTACTGGCCACGCCTTGCCGCCGACGTCGCTCGTTACGTCAGGACATGTCGAGACTGTCAGCGACGCAAGAAACCGCCGACAGGACCAGCAGGCTTCCTTCAGCCGATCGAACCACCTCACCGCCCATTCCAGGAAAATCGGTATGGACCTACTGGGGCCGTTTCCTATGTCGACTTGCGGGAATAAGTGGATCGTCGTAGCTACGGACTACCTCACCCGCTACGCCGAAACAAGGGCCCTACCTAGAGGCAGTGCAGCCGAGGTAGCGAAATTCTTCGTTGAAGACATTGTCCTGCGTCATGGCGCCCCAGAGGTCCTCATCACCGACAGAGGTACGGCCTTTACTGCAGAGCTAACTCAGGCCATTTTGAGATACAGCCAAACAAGCCACCACCGCCTATCACCAACAGACCAACGGCCTCAACGAGCGTCTAAGCAAGACCATCGCCGACATGCTGGCCATGTACGTCGACGTCGAGCACAAGACATGGGATGCCATCCTTCCGTTCGTGACCTTCGCATACAACACGGCAGGGCAAAAACGACGCAGCTGTCGTCGTACAAGTTGGTCTACGGACGGAGCCCATCAACGACGCTTGACGCCATGTTACCAAACGTCACCGACGAGGAAAACATCGACGTCACCACCTACCTACAGCGCGCCGAAGAAGCCCGACAACTCGCCCGCCGACGTATCAAGAATCAGCAGGCGACCGACAGCCGCCGCTACAACCTTCGACGACGCTTCGTGGAATACCAGCCCGGCGACCGCGTTTGCGTGTGGACGCCGATACGCCGACGTGGACTTTGTGCAAAACTTCATCGGCGATACTTCGGGCCATACAAAGTGCTTCGACGTCTAGGCGCCCTGGACTACGAGGTTGTCCCGGACGGCATTACGAACTCTCAACGGCGCCGTGCGCGACCTGAAGTCGTCCATGTCGTACGCCTCAAGCCGTACTACGCGCGTTAGCGAACCTGAGGACTGCACCTATTGCTTTATTATTGTGCTTTCTTGCTTTATTGTTGTTGTTTATTGTTGCATGCATTTTTTTCCCCCCGTGTTCCGTTTTAAGCATCGGGACGATGCTTTTTCAGAGGGGGGCATTGCCACGCGCGTTTCTTATTTTCGCGTTTGCTGTATTCGGTTTTCGCCCACAAAGACTGTCGGTAACGCTCGGCGCAGACCACGCCTTAGCATTCGAGAAACTTCGCGATTATAGTAGATCGTCTTGTTAAGATTGCACGCCGGACGCGAGCCGACCAGCATATTCTGGAGCTTGCACGACCAGCAGTGATAAGGCTAGAAAGTTCGACGCGCGCTGTATAAAAGACGGTGCGTCCCAACGAAGTTCAGTTGATCGACGGCCGACGCTCTGTTCGCCGCTATCAGTGCCAGCGTGTATTGCTGTAATCTTACTTTCCGTTTACCGGCCACAAGTTCGGCCTAATAAACAGTTTCATCTTGGACACGTCGCCTGCTGCCTTCGTCGACGTCACACCCACGTGACAATATTTTCGTCAACCTGACTCACTCGGACTCAGACTCGCCAAAATTTTCCTCATGCGGACTCACTCGGACTCAGACTCACCAAAATATAACTCAGCCGGACGCACTCGGACTCAGACTCACGAAAATATTACTCAGCCCGACTCACTCAGACTCAGACACACGAACATATAACGAAAATATAACTCAGCCGGACTCAGACTCGCCAAAATATTTGTCAGCCGGACTCACTCGGGCTCAGACTCACCAAAATTCTCCTGAAGCGGACTCACCCGGACTCACAGACTCGCCCAACTTTTTCTCAACCAGACGTACTCGGACTGAAAATTAGCAATATTCGATTTGGCCCGGCTCATCCAATAAATGTCGAAGGAGCGCCATAAAATAGTTTATGTAGAATAACACATGTAAAGGGTTCACAAGTGCCAGGAAACCTTCAAAATATATGTATGATAGCTTTCAACATACAAAAAGAAGTTATTTCCCGTGCATCGCAATGTCTATCGTAAAGAGAAATTGAACATTACACGCGATTTTTGCAATATTGAGAATGTTTTTTCTTTAAATATAAGAATGGGTCTACCGACCTTCGAGGAACCTTAGGTTTTCATTCCTGTTACCTTTGAAATGCGCTATGCGCACGCGCCATTTGTTTTCAATGGGCGAGCGCGTACGTGCGTTTTTGGCAGACCCAATTATAAATGAAGTCCTTTCTTACGCTTTGCCGTTCGAAGGCCTAATCACGCTACTTGCGAACGAAGAAAGCTTGACATTACGTTATGGCGCTTTTCTAAACACGTTCATGAAACTGCCAATGGTCTTGCGGTCGATTTACCGCTCATTGATGGCGCGAAAAAGAAAATAATATGAGGCGGCCATCTTTTGGAGAATCGAGCTCACCACCCTTGAAAAATTTGGAAACATGGCTTTATAGATTGCATGGTTATGCCTCTCTAAAGTTTCGAGAACACCTGCCACGATAGTCTAGTGGTTGTGGTGCTTGACTGCTGACCCGAAGATCACGGCATCGAATCCCGGCCGCATTTTCAATGGATGCCGAAACGCTTGAGCCATTTGTGCTTATATTTTGGCGCACGTAATGAACCCCAGGTAGCCAATATTTCCGTAGTGGTCGACTACGGCGCCCCTCATAATCACATCATGGTTCTCGGACGTTAAACGCCAATAATTAGTATAGTGTTTCGAAATATAGAAATGCTAAGTTCGGTTTTAGTCCGTGTCATGCTTTCGCAAAGTGATTGCGGATAATATAGGTTGGTATTTTACGTCGCAAAGCCAAGATATGGTTGTCAGAGATGCCGTAGTGGAGGGCTCCAGATATTTCGACCACCCAGGGTTCTTCAACGTGCATCTTAATCTAAGTACACGGGTTGTGACTGCGTTTGTTTCTAGCAAGATATTTTTCGGAGCCGGCTAAGAACCAGCTGTAACTGTTAGTGACTACTCTATCTCGTGGATAATGGTAAAGAGTCGTATCAGTACCACGCTCGATACGGACACACGGCAAAAAGGAACGTGCATAGGCGCGCCAATGAGAGCCGGCCAGTGTGTTCAAAGGTATGGTGGAAGCTTTTTGCATGGTCTGTACCAGACCATGCAAAACGAGGTGGCAATTTTCTGCTTTCCAAAAACCCCAATTGCTGACAGTCAAGCCGATTGCAAGAATGCCGTATTGAAAGGTGGAAACACGGACGCCGCTTCACAGTGATCGTACTAGTCCCCAGAAAGGACAGGAATATTCATTTCTAAGAAAAAAGTCACTAGACAAGGCGCTGAACTGACAACTGGAGGGTTTGCTACAAACCTGACGCAATAAATTCACATAGCTAACCCGGCGCTATTAGAAATTTTATTTCTTTTTATTCTCCCTGCGTCGCTATTATATCTATCCTTAATAACTTATTATTTGTATTGTTTTTACTTCGATGTAACTGCTAATCTCTTACGCATTCTCAAATGCACTGCTCCCCTCTGTAATTCATTCGGGCCTTCAGGGTACTATTAAATAAATAAATAATTGAGGAGCCTATTTTCAGCGGGTAAATGGGGCAGCGGAGGTTGCCATAACGTAGTGTTTTTATTTGCAGAATAACAGACTGATGGGCGATTGGTGTGGGTTCATAATGACATCTAGTGATTCATGAAACATGAGAAATGCGCTAATTTGTCTTCCATGAGGGGACACTGCTCAGCGACTTATGATCGAAAGCCAGTGCGACAACGAATACAAAAGGAGTGAGATGAAGGCAGGACATGCGCTTTTTTTTCTTTCCTGCTTCAAAGGCTACATTCTTGAAAGATGCGGGGATGGGGGGTAAGGGATGGAGAGCAGTGCTCGAGTCTCGTATATTTATGAGACCGCTCCTTATCCTCATACCAGCGCATACTCCTCCTGCCCCCCCCCCCCCCCTCTATCTTCCCCATTGAAGTTATGAAACAAAATTTTGAAGGCTAGATAACATGTGGTAGAGATTTGTGTATACACACGCGCATCATCTACGAAATATCAACAGATAATACAGCCTAGGACATATTTAAAATCGATTTTAAAGTTCCTATCGCCCTACTGCAGCTAAACGTGCCTTCATTTATTGTGTAAACAACCAACCACCCGCTGCGTCACGAGTTTAAATATAAAACTCCAACCAAAATCACCAATCGTCGCCACAGCAGCGGATAGAAGAAAGGAAGACAATAATCTGCACCAACGGCTACACACAGGCGTTTATTCGCAGAGCCCTCCGTAAGAGAAAAGACGGGGGGAAACGTGACACAAACGGCGCCGCGTGTCGATCCCCTACATTGCGGGTGCCAGCGAAGCAATAGCCCGTATACTAAGAAAGGCAGGGGTCGACGTTTCCCTCAAGCCATCCACCACCATCGGCAGCTTCATCCCAAACACAGCGCATCTGCGGAAAAAGCGCAGGGCGTCGTGTACCGGATCACGTGCGCCGACTGCCCCGCTTCCTACATTGAGGAAACCAAGAACTTCCATGAAAGAATGCGGCACCACAAGAATGACCTCCGTCACTTGAACAGTGGACGGAGCAAGATACGAGAAACGAGCCTGGGAAATGCCCGTGCCATGAAGCTTTTTGCCGTGTGGCTTGGACGAACACAATGACGGCTGAGGGACCACCGAAAGTGTTTCGGCGCGCCAACGCTGACTATGAATGGAAAGGTGTTTGAATAGGAAAGAAAAGAAAAAAATACGAAAAAAACGGGTTTTGCTTGAGTCGGCAAGGACTGAACTGCAGGCATGCTGGGAAAATATGGCAGCAATATCTCCCAAAGAGAGTCTAGAATTCGAAGAGGTCATTAAAGTTTAAAAGCCCCTTGAATTGCCGAGAGGTAACAGAATTCTTTGACCACATTACAGGCCGAAGAAATTTGTTTTTGCAAGCGATGAAGCTTCATGCCATACGCGACGTATGGCATGAATGGTGCGTTTCTACACCCTTCCTCCTTGAAATCCAGTCGCTACAACTTTCGAGGTACCGCGGGGGGTAAGCTTTATCTAGCCACTTTAAATAACGCATCCGCTGTTTAATTGGTAGCGAATGACATGACGAAAGCCGATGGTCTGTGTCGTCGCTACATTTTTAGCCAGTGTATCGGAACCGAACGAAAACCGAAAACGAAAAACGAAAAAAACGATATTTTTGACCGGAACGAAAACGTAACCGAAACGATATCTATTATTTCGTTCCGGAGTGAAACCGAAATTTTAGATGCGAAGCATCTTATGCTCGGGGCTCTGTCCGTCCCGCGTCCCGCGTCCGGCCACTGTCATGAAGTAGGGAAGCACCCATTATGCGAACCAGAACACTGTAGTAATATGAAGGCCGTAAACCCTAACACAGTCATCAGTCATGGCCGAGAGCACAGAGAGGCTGCTTAGCAATGGCTAGACAGGTGGTGTCTGTCGCCCAGGTTGACCCCATTCCTTGAGTCACGGCCGAGAGCACAGAGAGGCTGCTTAGCAATGGCTATAGGCAGGTGGTGTCTGTCGCCCAGGTTGCCCATTCCTTAATCTTGCTTGCATGTGTTTGGAGGGGGGCTTAGTCCGTCCCTCCTTCCCGCGTCCCACACCACCACACCACATACGCGTCCCCTCCCCCTCTCTCTCATAAGCTCACCCCCTTTCTCTCCTCTAGGAATCGTCTACTCTACGGAGCGGCCCCCCGCGTCCCACACCCCTCACAGCGCATACGCGTCCCCTCTCCTACGCTCACCCCCCTTCCTCTACTCTAGGAATCCTCTACTCTACGGAGCGGCGCATGCGCGTCCTCTCCCCCTCTCTCCTCTAGGAATACTCTACTCTACGGAGCGGCTCCGGCGTCCCACAGCGCATGCGCGTCCTCTGTCCTCTTGGAATCATCTACTCCACGGAGCGGCTCACGCGTCCCACACCCCCCACAGCGCATGCACGTCCCCCCCCCCTCTCTCTCCTCTCCTACGCCCTCCCCCCCCCCCCGTCCTTTCCTCTAGGAATCCTCGACGGAGCGGCGCGAACGACAGGTGGTGTGACAGCTGCATACTCCGCTGGGGGGCGCCACGGTAGTTCCGCGGTATGAAAATGACGGAGCGCGCGCGCCTCATTCTCTCTCCTGCGCAGCGCCGCGATGAGCGCCCGGACCACTGCCGTGAAATGAGAGCGGCGACGTTCCTCCCGCTCAAGCTAATTATCTCCCCGCTGCTTCGCATCCACACATGGTTCCCTTTAGCGGGAGATGGGGAATTTTTTTTATCGTTTTTCGGTTCAAGTGGAAACTTCACAATCCGGGACAACCGAGGTCATGAAACGTGAGCAATAACGCACTTCTCTGAGTACAGTACTAGCGCGTATATCAGGTAGGAATTCCAAAGTAGCGATGTCTTGAAATTGGCGAAAGACGAAAACAGTGGTAACCAGAGATCTTTGTATTAGCTCAAGTGGACTTTCGTGTGCTTGTGACACATGCCAGCGTAGAGGAAGCATTCTCGGCGAGGAAGTTTGTTTTATATGAACAGCGGTCTCGCATATGTACGCTCGATGACGGCCTGCTTCTGAGATCATGCGCGCTCCCTTGACGCAAAGCGTTGAGCCTGCTTATCAGGCAGGAATTCCAAAGTAGCGATGTCTTGAAATTGGCGAAAGACGAAAACAGTGGTAACCCAGAGATCTTTGTATTAGCTCAAGTGGACTTTCGTGTGCTTGTGACACATGCCAGCGTAGAGGAAGTATTCTCGGCGAGGAAGTTTGTTTTATATGAACAGCGGTCTCGCATATGTACGCTCGATGACGGCCTGCTTCTGAGATCATGCGCGCTCCCTTGACGCAAAGCGTTGAGCCTGCTTATCAGGCAGGAATTCCAAAGTAGCGATGTCTTGAAATTGGCGAAAGACGAAAACAGTGGTAACCAGAGATCTTTGTATTAGCTCAAGTGGACTTTCGTGTGCTTGTGACACATGCCAGCGTAGAGGAAGCATTCTCGGCGAGGAAGTTTGTTTTATATGAACAGCGGTCTCGCATATGTACGCTCGATGACGGCCTGCTTCTGAGATCATGCGCGCTCCCTTGACGCAAAGCGTTGAGCCTGCTTATCAGGCAGGAATTCCAAAGTAGCGATGTCTTGAAATTGGCGAAAGACGAAAACAGTGGTAACCAGAGATCTTTGTATTAGCTCAAGTGGACTTTCGTGTGCTTGTGACACATGCCAGCGTAGAGGAAGCATTCTCGGCGAGGAAGTTTGTTTTATATGAACAGCGGTCTCGCATATGTACGCTCGATGACGGCCTGCTTCTGAGATCATGCGCGCTCCCTTGACGCAAAGCGTTGAGCCTGCTCGAAAAATTCGTAATTCACTTTTGAGATAGTCTACTATAATTGAGTAGGACACGGGTTTCCGCTGATTTGTAGAAATTCGTGGTACAATTAGTTGTGCTCCTCTTCAGAACGTGGGAAGAACGTGTCCTATCCCTGTCCCACTTTCTTAAGAGGAGCGCGAGTAACTATACGACAAAACCAATATTTTTATCGTTACTCTACAAATTTTTTCAAATACATAACGTTACGAACCGTTACGGAACATTTTTTTTCGTTTCTGAACAGAAACGGAACGGAACTTTTTGCGGTGGAACGAAACTAAAACCGAAACGAAAAAAATTTCGTTCCGACACCCTGTTTTTAACTAAGCTTGAAATTCGGCGAGATGGTGCATAGCTACTGGGAAATTTTTGAGCGCGAAACAATGCATTCACAAGGCATTCAAAACCGCCCGTCCTGTCTCTCTCGTACTTGTGAATGTCTTGTTTGGCGCTCAAAAATTTCCCATTTGCCACTATTATTCATGGAAAAACCGAAGCGGCATCTAAAGACACAAGCGGTTCAATGCAACAGAGAGCGAAGGGGCGCTCGATGCTCGCGAATCGTGCTGCTTTGTCGTATTTGAATCCACATGAATGATAAAGCTCGAACATTGCACTAATTCTCCGTTGATTAGGTACACAATTGTAGATCAAACTCAATGTGGATCACGATGTCTCTTAAAAAAAGTGGCCTGGAGTTGTACATGTGTCAGAACATGCTGCACAGCCCACTTACATGCCCTCGTATATGAGTGCATGGACAGCTTGATAATTTGAAAAATAATTTCTAAGGCTTTACAAGACGGTACATCTATACGATTACAAGGCACGCCATAAAAGGAGGCTATAAATATTTGGAACCATAGGTCGGCAAAATAAATGGAGCCCACGCAGACTCACTCAATAAACGTTTTTCACTTAGCACTAGGACCCAGACTAAGCAAAATTCTGCTGAAGCGAACTGACTCGGACTCACACTCATTAATATTTTCTTCAACCGGACTCACTCGGACTCAGACTCACGAAATTTCTCCTCAACCAAACTCACTCGGACTCAGACTCACAAAAATTTTGCTGAAGCAGACTCACTCGGACTCAGACTCACGAAATTTCTCCCCAACCAAACTCACTCGGACTCAGACTCACCGGTGTTTTCGTCATCCTAGACTCACTCGGACTCAGACTCACAAAAATTTTCCTCAAGGAGACTCACTCCGACTCAGACTCATCTAAGTAAAACTCAGCCGGACTCACTCGGACTCAGGCTCACCAAAGTATAACTCAGCCGGACTCACTCCAACTCAGACTCACCAAAGTTTTCCTCAAGCGGACTCACTCGGACTCAGACTCACCTAAGTATAATTCAGCCGGACTCACTCAGACTCAGACTCACGCCTCAATCTGAGTCTGAGTGAGTCGACTCATGAGTGAGTTTGCCGACCTATGGTGGTCAGTGACAATAGTAAAGTTGCGGCCAAAAAGGTATGGGCGAAATTTAGCTACAGCCCAAACTAGAGCGAGACACTCTCTCTCAGTGATTGAATAATTCTTTTCCGCGCAAGACAAAAGGCGGCTGGCGTAGGCGATGACGCAATCACGTCCGTGTTGGCGCTGAGCGAGAATAGCACCGATCCAATGGCCACTCGCGTCGGTGCGAAGCTCTGTCGGGGAGGTCGGATCAAAGTGGCCTAATACTGGAGATGTTTTGAGGGCCGCAATGAGCGCCGAAAACGCAGTAGCTTGAGGTGCACCCCAAGTAAAGGTGACATCTTTTTTTAGTAGCTCGGTGAGAGGACGTGCAATGTCGGCAAAGTTCCGGATGAAGCGGCGGAAATACAAACCCAACCCGATGAAGCTGCGGACATCTTTAGCCGAACAGGGTACGGGAAATTGCGTCACTGCGCGAATTTTGTCAGGATCAGGCTGGACACCAGCTGCGTTAACGAGGTGACCAAGTACAGTTATTTCGCGACGGCCAAAGCGGCATTTGGATGAGTTCAGCTGTAGAGCAGCGTTGCGGAATACTTCAAGAATAGTGGAGAGCCGCTCAAGATGACTTGCGAACGTTGGCGAAAAAACGATGACATCATCCAGGTAGCATAAGCATGTTGACCACTTGAAGCCGCGCAGAAGAGAATCCATCATGCGCTCAAAGGTGGCAGGCGCATTGCAAAGCCCAAACGGCATGACTTTAAATTGGTACAGCCCATCTGGGGTTACAAATGCGGTTTTTTCTCGGTCTTGTGGATCAACAGCAATCTGCCAATAACCAGATCGAAGGTCAATGGATGAGAAAAACTTGGCGCCATGAAGACAGTCGAGTGCGTCATCTATTCGGGGCAAGGGGTAAACGTCTTTCTTAGTAACCTTGTTGAGGTGTCTGTAATCAACGCAGAATCGCCATGTATTGTCCTTTTTCTTGGCAAGCACGACCGGAGATGCCCACGGACTTGAAGATTCTTCCACGACACCTTTCGCAAGCATCTTTTCGACTTCTTTCTGGATTACTGCGCGTTCGGCAGCGGACACACGGTAAGGGCGCCGGTGAATAGGCTGGCATCGCCGGTGTTGATGCGGTGGGTGACAACCAATGTCTGTCCTAAAGGGCGGTCGTCAAGATCAAATATATCGGCATAGGAGGTCAAAAGCGTACGAAGATCTTGTGCTTCAGTGGGCGGGAGATCTGGCGCAATCATTTTCTCAATATCGGCGCGCGGAGAGTCGATTGCAGTCAGCAAGTTGGCAGGACGGCTAGGTCTGTGAACTGATAATTGAGAGAGTTGGCATTCTTGTAATGACGACACGGTGCCGAGAGTAATACCTGCAGGCAGCACATGGGTGGTGAGACCAAAGTTCAAAATAGGTAAACAAGTTTGGTTGCGGCGTACTGTGACCACAGTGTGCGGAACGGCAACAGAATGCGTCAAGGTGACGTCGGTGATCGGCGAAACAACATATTCACCATCGCGCACAGGTGGATCAGGGATTAGCTGGACGTACGTCGCGGCTTGTGGCGGAAGATGCAGGAACTCCATGGCACATGAGCGGCTTGGAACGTCGGGGGGCAACATAGGCGTCTAGAGGGAGTTCCAGCTGGAGGAGGCCCGTTGAGCAGTCGATAAGAGCGGAGTGCATCGAAAGAAAGTCGAGACCGAGGATTACGTCATGGGGGCACTGCGCAAGCACGGCGAACAACACGACGGTCTGACGGCTAGCAATACACACACGGGAGGTGCACATACCAAGAACTGTATATGTGCTCCCATCGGCAACTATTACCGCACACTGTACAGGGGGCTTGAGCACTTTGCGCAGTTTTTCCCGCAGAGCAGCACTCATCACTGAAATTTGAGCACCAGTGTCTATTAGGGCTGTCACAGTAACGTCGTCCACCACAATCTCCAAAACATTTAGGCGTGTAGAAATCGTCAACAGAGGATTTGCAGGCCAGGTCGTTGATGCAGCGTCACCTCCGCGAGATGCATGGACTAGTTTTCCGAGGTCGAGGGTCCAGGCCGCGTAGGGGACGTTGATCGACGAAGAAGCGGCGATAGACATCGACGGCCTTTGGGTGACGGTGAGCGGCTAAACCGTCGGGTCTGGACGTTGGTCTCAGCAGGCTGGAGATCGGACCGAGGAGCAAATCCGCGAGAGTTGCTTTGAAATCGACACCATGCCCCATTGTTCCAGGAGGGTGTTGATGACCATCGATTGCGACAGTGACGGGCAATGTGTCCCACGCGAGAGCAGTGGAAGCATATCGGCCTATCATCAGCCGTCCTCCAGTCAGCAGGGTTTCGGTAGCGTGAAGGGTAAACTGGGATCTGGTTTACTGCGGCAGTACTACTCTCGGGCGTGCGAATAGAGCAAACAGGTGCGATACCAAGATTCGCAATCTCCTGGCGCACGACTTCTTGTATGAGCGATACGGTGGATGCGTTGGCCTGTGGAGTGTCTGAATGGACAGTCGCCGGAACCATTGCTTCCAGTTCGCGGCGGACAATGCGTGTGACATGGTCTGACGACGTAGCTGGCGTGAACGTGGGGGGGGTCTTCGCAGGTCGACGTGGCTGCGGTATTAGGCAGTCGCACGAAATGGCGGCTGATGCGACGACTCTTAGCCTGCTGAAACCGCTGGCACTCCTTGACGACAGCATCGACGGTGGCGCAGTCCTTCACTATCAGTAGATTGAACGCGTCGTCAGCAATTCCTTTCAATATATGCGCAATCTTGTCTGCTTCGGTCATATTCGCATCAGCCTTTCGGCAAAGACCCAGTACATCCTGTCGGTAAGAAACGTAGGATTCCGTCACCGTCTGAACGCGGGATTATAGATCTTTCCTTGCGGCCTGCTGTCGACCAAATGGCCTGCCGAACAACTCCATGAGCTTAGATTTGCAAGTGTCCCAGCTGGTTAATTCGGACTCGTGCGTCTCGTACCAAACGAGTGCCGTCTCCCTCAGGTAGAAGACCACGTTTGCGAGCATCAACGTGGGGTCCCACCTATAGTACTCGCTGACGCGCTCGTACAATGCGACCCAATCTTCCACATTCACTTTGTCCTTGTCAGTGCCCGAAAAGGTTCCTGGGTCTCGAGGGGGCAGGAGAACCACATTGGGCTGCTGCTGCTGCGTCTGCTGCTGCTGCTGCTGCTGCTGCTGCTGCAGCGCCGGCGATCCTTGTTCAGCCATTGCAGTCAAAGGGAGGTGGCGACCGCTGCGGAGTTCCGTGTTGGGTTTCGGAGAAAACGCAGGCAGGCGAACCCAGCACCTCCACCAATCATGTTATGGGAAAACGTATATTGGCAAATATTTACAAGCAGAGACGGTGGCTGATACAATGGCGGACTGGAAACTGTCTCGTAACCCTCGAAGCTGTCTGTCCCCAGACCGGTACCCTCTACTACCTTGTGGCACACGCCCACTACTACCTTGTTACAATATCACCGGTATCTAGCACGATTCACAACTATTCAAAACGGCCGGCAAGCACGACATTTTTAACGATGGCAGCGCTTCCTCACGGTCACCTCCACATTGCGCCCCAGCTGACCAATTCTCCACAGAAAGAAGTGACGTGAGGCTCAGCTGCTCCGCTAACATTTCGTCTGCTAGGCACATACGTTCAGTCAGCATAGGTCGGCAAAACTTGTGGAGCTCACTCAGACTCACTCGTGAAATATATTTTGCGCTTAGGGCTCACTCGGACTCAGACTCACCAAAATTTTCCTGAGCCGGACTCATTCGGACTCACACTCACGAAAATTTTCTTCAACTGGACTCACTCAGACTCAAGCTTACCCAAACATTACTCAGACTCACGGCTCGATCTAAATCTGAGTGAGTCCGAGTGAGTCGACTCATGAGTCCGTTAGCATAGAATTAGCTTTTTCGACCATGGTGTCAATGCTCTTTAACACAAATATCTCACGTAATCGGTGTTTTTCTTGGCCCCTTTCGATATAGTACCTTCGAATACGAGTTATTAGTGCTCGAAACAAGGTCATTTTTCTTGAAAGAGATGACAACATAAAATATATTGATCAAAAACTTCCCTGGAAGGGTTGGCGGGGGAGGGGGGGGGGGGACCCACCCCCCATACGTAATTCGCGCCTCTGATCACTAAATATTGAAATGGTGTATGAACGATACTGCTTTGGAATACGTGTGAGTAGACGTGAGTATAAACGTGAATCCAGGTAAGGCTGATAGTAATGCTGAAGATGAGTAGCTAGGTCGGCAAAAAGAAGTGGAACTCACTCAGACTCACTCAAGAAGTATATCTTGCACTTCGGACTCAGACTCACCAAACTCTTCCTGAGCTGAGCTCACTCGGACTCACACTCACGAAAATTTTCTTCAACTGGACTCACTCGGACTCACCAATATATTACTCAGCCGGACTCACTCAGACTCAATCTGAGTCTGAGTGAGTTCGCCGACCTATGTCATGCCCTGTCACCAGCATTGCCGTTGTCGCCGTAAAAAGCATGGACTAATGTTGAATACGACAGTCTGGAGCTTGGAATCTCCGCGACGTCACGAATCAATTTTGCTTCGATCGACCCTTTGCAGAAAAGCGATTGCAAAATGGACGCTGTTGCAAGCAGCAACGAGGAACGTATGCTTGGGCATGTTGGTTATTCATCTTTCACTTCTTTAGCGCACTGAGGGACAAGGACGAAAAGCGACGCGAACACAAGCGCTGACTTCCAACAAAATGCTTTATTTTTCACAGGGGTACATATATACATATACAACAAACCGCAACGCACGCAGGCGCAGTGTACAGGAAGATTAGGCAAACCGATGATGAAATGCATGAAAGTTAAGATATGCAGACAACAAAATGATGCTGGAATTTTTCTTTCTGCGAGATCAAGAGGACATTCAAGCTTGTCATTACCGTCGAGCCACTCTGTGGGCCTTGCTCAAAAAATCAAGTTCTTTTTTCGAGAGATCCATGGAAGGTGCACTAACGCACGCGTCTCCCAGGCTTGCTATCTTCGCCGCTTCAATTATCTCTCGTGTCGTTTGCTCCTGGCTTCTTCCTATCGCAATACACTGCGAATATATGGGTATTTTGGAGCGCGAAAATAGACACGATACACGAGAAAGACTGAACAGGACGAGCGCTCACTTCAAACTAAAGTTTATTCACAGAATATGGCCTACTTTTATCATACGCCAAAGGCAACAAAAGACAGAGAAACGCATGCGTGATACCACAATCTAACCACCGAAGAACACCTATCACCTCCCAGTTAAAAAAAAAAAAAGAAAAAAAAAGAGATAACAAAACCAAAACCACACAACTACCTCCTGCGCATGAGGTTGACAAGACAGAGTACAACAAAAGGGGGGAGAAAACGACCGTGGTCATGCCAAGGGTGCGCATGGCTGCCGCTGGTCTGTTCCCGGCGCCAAAGACTTATCTAGATAAGCCACTTCACTGGTTAGTAGGTTAATAGACGGCTGGCTGACGCACGTGGAAGCATTTTTGTCGATACGGAAGGCTTCGATTACTTCTCTTGTTGTTTTGTTTATGTGTCGGAAAAGAACGGTGGTTTTGTTGAACTCGGGATTGCAGCCACAATTTCGACAATGACGCGCGAGGTGTGAATAGGGGGGCGCCTTTTAGGGAGCTGTGGTGCTCCCTTAGCCTAACATTCAGGCATCGGCCGGTCTGACCTATGTAGCAATGGCCACATGTGAAGGGAATGTGATAGACTACGTTGCACACGCAAGGAACAAAAGGCATACTATGATTAATGGTACAAGTCTGCCTCGGCAATCCCTTGTTACGTAGACCACGTCAACATTGTATCGGGAGGCCACCTTCTTCAGTCGATGAGAAAGACCATGAACATATGGAATGACGGCGTACTTCCTTCTCTCCTCCGCCGGCGCTACATCGGGTACGTCATTCGTTCTTGCCTTGATGATCCTCAGGCACTTTTGGCTCGCTGTGGCGATAATGCCTTCAGGGTAGCCAGCCTCACACAGCTTCTTTACTTGGCCTGCTGCGCTTTCGTGCATTAAATGCTGGCATGATTTGGTCACCGCTGAACGGATGCAAGAAAAAGCAATCCCATTTTTTACCAACTTGTTAGGCTAAGGGAGCACCACAGCTCCCTAAAAGGTGCCCCCTATTCACACCTCGCGCGTCATTGTCGAAATTGTGGCTGCAATCCCGAGTTCAACAAAACCACCGTTCTTTTCCGACACATAAACAAAACAACAAGAGGAGTAATCGAAGCCTTCCATATCGACAAAAATGCTTCCACGTGCGTCAGCCAGCCGTCTATTAACCTACTAACCAGTGAAGTGGCTTATCTAGATAAGTCTTTGGCGCCGGGAACAGACCAGCGGCAGCCATGCGCACCCTTGGCATGACCACGGTCGTTTTCTCCCCCCTTTTGTTGTACTCTGTCTTGTCAACCTCATGCGCAGGAGGTAGTTGTGAGGTGATAGGTGTTCTTCGGTGGTTAGATTGTGGTATCACGCATGCGTTTCTCTGTCTTTTGTTGCCTTTGGCGTATGATAAAAGTAGGCCATTTTCTGTGAATAAACTTTAGTTTGAAGTGAGCGCTCGTCCTGTTCAGTCTTTCTCGTGTATCGTGTCTATTTTCGCGCTCCAAAATACCGTCATGGATCAGTACAAACTCGCCCAAATTTCCGTGCTTCTAAATATATGGGATCACACCCGCACTTCCTGTAGTGGAATGCCAAATGTCCCACGCCTCCTGTTCGCACGTTGTTTGCGTGTTCACGCAGCCTATCGTTTGCACACCGTCCCGTCTGCCCTATGTATTTCTTGCCACAGGACAGCGGTAACTCATAAACGATGTTGCTCTCACATTTAACAAAGCTTTCTTTGTGCTTTTTCTGGCACCTGGGTTTCTCAGAACCGAGGTAGGTAGCCTTGCACAGATTGCCTTGCAGCGCTTGTGTTCGCGTCGCTTTTCGTCCTTGTCCCTCAGTGCGCTAAAGTGAAAGAGCAACGAGGAGGTATGGTGGCTAGAGGGGATGCCCGGGGACGCATGCTACGGCCATGCTCGCTCGTGTTCCCAATTAGTATTAGGGAGCTTTGGCGTGCACAGCATTCCGGTATACGCAGAGGGGTCTATGGAATATCGGTATAGGCACCGGGCGGCCGTCGTACGGCGCCAGCGGCGCCCCTCCCGAAAAGCGCCCCTAGCGGCGGCAGCGAAAGCACTGGCATGTGAAGCAGACGACGCGGAGAAGGCTCTGCTACTTTCGGCAACGTATTCAAGTAGTAGCGGCGGCGTTTCTTTTTAGACAATCGCAAGCTGTAAGCTGTTTCGTTTGTCGCCCAAGGCAAAGAGAAGCGGCAGCAACAGTGTTTCTTGAACAAAGCACGAAGCGTTCGACTGTCGGACATGTGTTCAGATAACGGGGCCACTCGTCGGGCTCCAGGGAGACTCCCCCGCAGTCGCTTGCGGTCGTGGCAGCATTCAATGGTCGCCAAGTCATCAAGAAAGGATGACACACGTTCTTTTCATGTCTTCACACCCAGGAGCACCGTCAGAACGTCAATCGACTAGGCTTCTTTGCGTGGTGCTGTGCTTTTATGCGTTTGCTTTCGTTTGGAGGCGGGCCCGAGACACGATGCCTCCTCCCTTTCGGGACTGCAAATGAGACCGACCCGATTGGAGAAAGTGTTGTAAAATAAACATCTTTGTATTTTAACTGTCAAACTCGCTGCTCCTCACTGTTGGGCTCCTGGCGGGAAGGCGAGTACTGACAGCGCACGTGCACTAATGGCGATGCCAGTTACCTTGCGTTGCGGCTTTCAAGGCTTGACCAGCCGGCGTATGCGTTTTCATGCGTTTGCTCTAGAGAAGGGTCACCGCTTGCACGAAGCTGGCCACGTGCTTGACATCAAGGAATATAAAAGCGACAACGACTGCAAATTGCTTTGCAAGTGCACCCCGCAGACGAAGTTCAATGCGATAAGCTAAGATGTGGAGCTATAGACCTAGGTATCCCCATTCCTATTTCTATTTTAAACGCAAAGCATTTCTTATTTCTATCTATAAATGCCTCTATTTCTCTATCTAGCCGCCTACGTCTGGGTGCTCTCGTGGTCGCCTGCTTAAGTTGACATTAACCAAAATTGGCATAGGTGGGTACGAAAATAAGACGAACATGGCTGTCTGGTTGTGATATGGTGGTATGAGTAGCGCGAAAATCTTTCCAGTCACATGCGGCACATACCGGGCGTATACCACGGGCCGCGGGATGCTGGTATGAGGCACATGTGATTCACAGTGGATCGACCCAGGAACGGCGAGAACAGACATTGATCATTTAAGCGGGTGCATGTCCAAAAAATCCGGCATCAGCCACGTGAACCCGACGTATGCAAAGAATAGAAATCCGGATGCCAGCAGGAGTCGAAACCAGGTACTCTGAGCGGATATCAAATATTCTACCACAGAGCCAAGCCATGACTTGAAATTACTTTTCAAAAGATCCTATGCGCAAGAAAAATGTCGGTGCAACCAACGTCAATTGTGGTTGCAGCGCTGGCTATCTAATTTCATGACAAGGTAATAAACATTACTCATGTACTCATATGAAACAGACATTACGTCGGCTTAACGCCAATCTTGGTTTTATTAAGACTTCTTGTTGGGCGAGTTGGTTAACATCAAAGGGGTACATAGCAGCGCAAACTTAGAAAATAGACACGAGAAAAGAAGTAGGAGGGAGCAGAAAGGTCGAACGCTCCCTCGTACTTGTTTTCTCGTGTCTTTATTTTCTAAGTTTGTGCTACTATGTACCCCTTTGATATCAATGTTGGCTCCGCTTTTATAACCGTCAGATAAACATTACATATGTGCTCCTATGAATCTGCAAGCTATATTCAAGCGTTGCTCGACCCTGAACAATACTCTGATCAACGCTACGCGTATGATATTCACATCATCGGCACGAAATGTGAATCGCACCGTAGCGTGCGCTTCGTTTCAATAACACTGACGTATGTTCTCTAACATGAGCGCTAACATTACGTCAGACCACAAGTTAGCTTTTAAACGTCAGTGTAGTCGGCATGCTTATTAAGCACACTATGTGCACACAACTCCATCTACAAAAACACGTCGATCCACCTCGTTACGCGTGACTTAAAGCTAAAAAAAAAAATGCCGCATAGACTCGCTGATTCCCATAAAATCGGTTCCCACAATACGTGGGATCTGCCGAATTTTCCTAATACTTTGTTATTCTGTCTATACGTTAACATTGTCCCCTAACATTAAAAAAATAGAGCGTACGTCTCCCATTCCCTTCTCGTCTTTACTGGATGCTTCGCCGATTGCACTTGTTCCTCGGTTGTAGTTTTGCACGCCCCCGTTCCTGTTATGTTTTCCATTGATTTTCGATCCTTCGCCGACCCTTAAGATATTGTAATCTTCAGTCTTCGCGCACACGTAGATTTCGGCAGCGCACGACACAAGCGACGAGAGCACAATGAAGAGAAACGAACGTCCAGCCCCGCGCCCCCCGCAGCAAGCGCCTGCGCCCTTTTCGGCACTCCCATTCCATTAGTTCCCCGTCGCCACCGAAAGAGGCGCCACCAGTCCCCGCGCCCGGTGCCTATAGGGCAGGGGCGGATCCAGAGACCTCCTTGGGGGGGGTATTGCGCAACCTGCAGTAACTGGAGGGAAGAGGGCGAGGAGGCGAAGACACATTCCTTCGCATTAGAAGCGCACTACAAGGAAAAACGATGTTTCTCGCATTTTTAAATTACAAATTCACAATACCGAGAACACCACTCTTACCGCGAGAACATGCATGAAAAGAAAATGTGGGTGGCGACGCCACCTCGAAATCGACTTCATAGACTTGGACGCCGTCTACTAGGTCATACGTAGTTGCTGATCGCTAAAAATGAAGTACATCGTACAGCGAGGGACATAGACAGAACATAACAAGTTTCCGGAAATTTAATTGAGTCAATGTTGCCAAAATACGAAAAATACCGCTTGAAATCCCTGGCGTCACGCGCGGAGATATTGGCGTGAAATTTAAAAATGAAATTTTGACCAAATTTTCCCCTCTATTAGAATAGGCTTACGATGGTGAAATTAACGACATTAGGTTTCTCACGGTACAATTTATCAATCCAAGTCGATTCATTGTTTCGCTTCAGTGTCCTTTTCAGGCCTGCATTTTTCAAGGTAGTGCAACCTCCACCTTTCAACGCACCGCATGCGTTGGAAGGTGGAGGTTGCACTACCTTCAAACGCGACAGCGAGGAAGCGGTGTTCGGTAGGAAGGATTGGTGAAACGTATTCGCACGTGCAGTAAATATTCGGAAGTGGAAAAATAATACCCTAAAGATTTTGCTGCAATGGATATCGCCGGTTTCAAATATTTGGCGAACCAGCTAGAAACCTCGATATCATTGTTACAAAAACCGTACAAGAAAACCGAGCCGCTAATGTCACGTTGCTTCTTGTTTCATTCAACTGAGACATTGGTATCAAGCAGTATCAAGACAGCATCTTAAAAACTGCGGAAGCAGGTTCACACGATACAAATTCAGTCATGATCGACTTACGTCGCAAGGCCTCCCTCGGTAAAAGTTCTTTCTCCTGATACGACGCAGGTATCTCCTTCGCCGTTTGATGTTTTGTTTAATTCTTTCCCTCGTGGAACAACAAAAAGCTTGTCTCCTTTTGCAACGTTCTTTGAGCAACCAACAGCATAGCAAGTCGACATCGCACTGTAGCTGATGCCACCTTGCAGATGGTAAATTGCGTAGTTTCACCGGCAGGGCAAATGTTTGCCTGTGCTTCTACGTTCCCTCATATGGTGTCGTCCTTCACAGATGCCATCGGAGGGAGGGGAGAACGGTAACGCATATTTACAGCTGCTCGGAGGGTAGGCGTTTAGCCGTGTCCCCACCTGGAAGACAGAAATTAGCGCCTTCTTCTCTTCCCTCAGAACCACTCATCATTGGCGGCGACCAAGAAGCCTTTCATAAACATTGTTGGAAGTGGCGCCTCAGTGTCTCTCCTTGTTCGTCGTCGTCTTCGCGCCTATTACCTCGGATGATCGAAGAAAGCCTTCGTTGCAAATATGCAAAGGGAAGCAGAAAGGGCAAACAGATGTGGAGCGGGAGATTCTCCTCTCCTCTTTTCACAATTGCGTGCTTTTTGTTAGAAAAAAATCTGGACTTTACTTCGCAGCTCGTGAGGTCATACGACGCTTCCTGAAACAAAGCACTGGAATGCTCGAAGTCATCCCAGACGCATGGTGACCGATCCCTGCACCTGGAGACGTAGCCCAACAAAAGGCCGAGCGTATTATCAGTGCAGGCCCCCCTCGTCTGGATCGCTTCAGCTCAACAAAGCTGACCCGCTTTTATTGCGATAGCAATTATAGAGACACTCTCGGCTGATTTTCACCGTCTGTCGACGCCGTCATGTCCCGGATATGTATGTGTATATATAAAAAGGCATAAAGAAAAATAAATCAGTAGAAAAATATTCCAAACCACCTGTCCGGGGATTCGAACCAGTGACCCCTCGCTCCGCAGACTGCTGCGCTAGCCAACACAGCCACACGCCATACTCGTGCCAGCGATATAACGGCGAGCTATTCATATGCACCATTTGCCGCTCGCGGTACGCAGATCTCGGAATAGCTTGAGCGTGTTTTCTATCACCCAACGTTTTTACAGTTTCTTTCAAATTGAAAACTGCCCTTGAGATGCGCACGAAACAGCGGCTCCCTCCTGTACGACTCATGATGTAGAAGGAAAAGAAAGAACACCGGGCACACTTGGCATCAGACGCCACCACGCGGCAGGAGACGCAGAGAGGTCATTCCACGTGCCGCAGTTTAAAGAAAAAGAAGTATCAAACAGCGTCGAAAAGCCATATAACAGACAGACAGACACAGAACGTTATTAAGGTCCTGAGGAACACTACCGCTCAAGGCGGTAGAGCAGCGGGCCGCTCCCACGTCGGGACGGGTAGGCCGAGCCTCATCGCCGCGTCGTGGGCCCTCTGGACAGCCCTGAGTTGATCTAACAGTTCTGAGCTCCGTAGCGCAGCGCTCCAATCTTCTTCGGTCGTGCGATGAGGACTCTGTAATGAGGGGCACTGCCAGAGCATGTGCTCTGACGTAGATGCGGAGCCACAATCTGGGCATGTTGGATCAATGCCTTTAATGAACTGGCTGTGAGAATGAAGATTGTGATATGACCTGGTTTGAAGCATGCGGACGGTAGATGCCTGTGCTCTAGAGTTTCACATGAGAAAGGGGGAAGACCCTTCTGCCGAGCTGGTAATGTTTAGTCACCTCGTTGAAAGTTAGGAGAACGTCCCTAAAGACCGCTAGGTTGGAGTCTGAAGATCCCCCCAGGCTGCCCAGCACGGTGAGTAAGTTCGCGTGTTCGGGCGTGGGCGATCTCGTTTAGGTTGGCCATGGATGCCAGATGTGATCCGAGGTGAGCCGGAAACCAAATAATGGTGTGAGGAGAAATATCCATATGACGTAATATACTAGTTGCTTCCGCCGATACCGATCCGGACGCAAACGCTCGGACGGCCGCTCGTGAGTCTGTGTAGATGTGTTGCCGGGAATCGTCAAGGAGAGCGAGAGCTATAGCTACCTGTTCATACTCAAATAATCAATCCTTGGCCTCTGAGTGGGTATGAGCCATGTCAGAAGCAACAACAACAACAGCGTCGGCTTCTGCATTGTGGACACTCGCAGCGCGTTGCTCAAGTAGAAACACGTAACAACTGCGACAGTAGAGAGTTTTAGTATAGCGGGAAACGCTTACATTAGGGAGTTTTCGAATAGCGTACGCAAAACTTTGCGTTTACGTTTGCCGCAACTGCGCATGCGTCATACGCTAACCTCTTGCGGGCCCCCCGTTAAGTGACGGAAATAGCGGGCGACCGCAAGGACCGCAAAGCTATGCTTACGCTATTCGAAAACTCCCTATTAGCGTGAGTCTCAACGTTAACGCTAAAACGGAACGCGCTGCGTGGCAAACAGTGGTCATTTAGTACAGCGGGGGGCATTCCCGCTAACGCTAACGCAAGCGCATACGGCGTCTAGACAAAAACACTAAATGCACTGTAGAATCCACAAGTGCGTGCACCACTAACTCGAGCTTCAGGATCCAAAGTCACCACTGCTGCGTCTACGTGCTGCATTTGGTTCAGTGTTGTGTCTGGCGGCCCGAAACACATCACTTTCTTTCGATATATACCGCAATGGAGTATTCTTCAAGACCCTGTAACCTGTCTCGGATTGACATGCGGCCGTCTTTGCCTTATCTTGGAAACAGGTGAATGAATACAGCATCGCCATCTCTGCGCGGCTACGAAAAACATGAGCGAACCTCGTAAACGAATTTTGTTAGGCCTACTACACCGCTAATCGACAACGTATCTCGAAAACAGAGCTATTTTATCGGCCAGTAAACGGCCGGCGAAGCCTCATTACTCAAATCTAAATCAAGTACGAGCATTATTTAGGAGTGAATGAGCTTAATAATGCAGGCCGACGACTAGAAAGATTCGAAGTGGATGGCTCTCGCTTCAACAGGCACCGCCATCTTGCCCTACGTACGTAATCTCTTGCGTGCGTTAGCGTTGACCGCGATATTCCAGAAATAGCGTACGTACGTAAGAGCTCGGGCTACGTTTACGTTCTGCGCATGCTCAATGTGGAGCACGCAACGCTAACGCTAAATCCTTGCGTTTGCTGTTTCCCGCTGTACTAAAACTCGCTAGTTGTTAGTTCACGCTTGTCCTGTGTATACCCATGCGTCCTTTTGGAGCGTCCTTTTGGAGCGTCCTTCTTTGTGCTGCGGCGGCGCGTTGCAAGTATCGAGCTGCTTGTCGTTCTTCGTGTGACAAACTAACTTCTCGCTATCGCATTCATTGCTTCGCCCTAGTGGTGAAACTGACTTTTTGTGAACATTTCGGAATAATCTCTTTGTTTCATGTAGCCACTGATGGTGACCTGTGTTGCTCTCGTTTGGAACAGTCTGTACGACGAATGAACTTGAATGGTTTCCACATCTATTGACACTGAAGGGTAACCCGTGCCAGTACGGACTACTAACACAGCAGGAGGCATATGTATCTGACTAAAAAAAGAAAGGAAGGCTCCTTCCTCGCTTCTACGTAGTAGACTAGTGGTTTGGGCTTGTTGATTTTCCAGTTTTGCTAAAGTGGCATAGCGCGAAGCACGAGGGGGGAACACATCAAGAAACGAAGACGAGAGCTTTCTTCCAGATTAAGCTTCAATCTTTACTAAAGACAGTAAAAGCAGAGAGAAGAAAATATCCACGGAGTGAATGATGATGAGTGGGCGAAGCTCTGGAGGTTCATCGGTAAACCGTGAATTTTCGTCCAGTACGTCATCAAAGACGTGACAAACACTGAGTGTATATATACAAGAAATTTTATTTATTCGTAAATGGTAGTTAGACGTGGCTTCCGGTCCCCCTTCATTATAACGGCTTTATGGTCGGTGACGTGGAGGGATAGGGGCTCTTACATGGCTCCGTAGAGGATTCCTAGAGGGGAGAGAGAGGGTGAGCGTAGAGGAGAGAGAGGAGGAGAGGACGCACATCCGTTGTGGGAATGTGGAACGCGGACGCCGCTCCGTAGAGTAGAGGATTCCTAGAGGAAAGAAAGGGGGTGAGCGTAGGAGAGGAGAGAGAGGGGACGCGCGCGCCGCTCCGTACAGTAGAGGATTCCTAGAGAAGAGAAAGGGGGGTGAGCGTTGGAGAGGAGAGAGAGGGGGGAGGGGACACGCATGCTCTGGAGGGGTGTAGGACGCGGGCGCCGCTCCGTACAGTAGAGGATTGCTAGAGGAGAGAAAGGGGGTGAGCGTTGGAGAGGAGAGAGAGGGGGAGGGGACACGCATGCTCTGGAGGAGTGTAGGACGCGGGAAAGAGGGATGGACTAAGACCCCGAAAGCACATCCAAGCAAGATCAAGGAATGGAGCCAACCTGGGCGACAGACACCACCTGCTTAGCCATTGCTAAGCTGCCCCTCTGTGCTCTCGGCCATGACTTTAGTGACTGTAGTGGTGGTGGACGGCCTTATTGTACTACAGTGTTCTGCTTGACATAAGGAGGAAGAGGAAGAAGAAGGAAAGGCAGGAAGGTCAACCAGACGCGCGCCCGGTTTGCTATCCTACACTGGGGGGAAAGGGATTAAGGGATGAAAAGATAGAGAAATAGAAAGAAGGGAACATACAAAAAAGTACACGTGAGCTTAAACTACACTGCTGCGTTCGATAGTAGTGGACGCAGTATTTCAGGCGTATCACGTTCCTCTGTAAGCCGTCCAGTCATAGTGCCTACTGAAGGCTTTCAAGCACTGGACATAGAACATTCAGTACCTGTTGTACGGACTCGGCATATGGTGACTTCAGCCTGCTGACGAACACGCGAAGTGTGCCTAACAGGGATCGAAGCACTATGAGGATTGACTTGTCTTCTTCTGGCAACTTGTCAGTCGTAGATTCAGGGTTCACTCTTGCCGGTGTGCACAGTGAATCTGCACGTCGCGGCGACTTCGGCAATGGAGGCCAAGCTGTATCAGTTGTGTCCATGCCTTCCACGGTGTTCTGGTTTGTACCGGCCGTAGCCGATCCGCGTGGCTGTGGCTTCGGCAATGTAGGCCAAGTGGAATCCACAGCAACCATGCCTTTCATTTCATTCTGGTTCATACCAGCCGTGCAGAGTCCGGGTGGCAAAGGAGGAGGTGAAGGAGGTCGTCGAATGCGCGCTGCGGATGCAGAGGCATTGGTTTTCTGTGATGAACTTCGGCGTCGACGGCGCCGCTTTCTGACGGTTGCGGCGGCCTCGCGATGCGATGTATGATCTCTCGCCATTTGTCTCAATACGGCTGTCTCTCTTTTCATTTTTGGGCAAACTTTTGAGGAAGCTTCGTGGTGTCCATTACAATTTGAACACTTGAGAACATTGGCTTTGCAACTGTCCGCGGAATGGCCACACCGCCTGCGGGACGCTCTGCTTCCTCGGTGCACACGATGGGAACTAGAGGTGGTCTGGAACGCGCTTATTCTTAATGGTCATCAGCGTCATCGTCATCATTATCACGAGATACTGCTGGTTACGCCTGACGCGGGACAAGGTTAGACTAAGAGGCGCTTCGCCCCTAAAACAAAGCAAGTAATGCGAAAGGAACAGCGCTGGCGTATTCCTGAAATGCGAGTTCCCTTTTGTGACAAGCGTATAATACCACTAACACATGTGCGAAAGTTAAGTACTTCGCAGTAAACCCCTTTTGATGCTGTGAAGAACGGTTTGGAGGAAGAAGTTGGGCCCTCGTCAGGTGTATTGACACACCTTTAGCCCAATTTCCTCGGTATACAGTGTTCGCTGTACACCGGAATAAAATATTTTTGATTTGATTTGATTTGATCTGATGGCCTCCGCGATCAGCTCCGCTTTCTCAGATGAGCACCGCAAAAAAGACAAAGAGAGAAAAGACTCCACTCGTTAAATCGGCTGGGAAGAACACGTTTTAGACACCACGCGGCTGGTTGGCGCTGTTACGACCGGCTCTGGAATTTATTAGAGAGCTTTAGCAAGTTTATTCCAGTGTTATTCCAGCTTTAGCAAGTTTCGAAAATACGCTAGCGTATGGCGGTGCCACTCTTCCCTTCCCGGTCGTTGACCTTTTGCCGGGGAAGGCACCCCAACGCCACAAAAGCTTTCCCAAAAGTTACTGTGGGGTTGTCACGCCTCATTGTTGCCTGTCAACCTACGCATTGTTAACGAGAAACCTGTCGTTCGGAGGACGCAGTGTCACTGGAACGGGGAGCGGCAAAGGCACAGCGAGAAGGAAAGATGGAACGCTACCATACTGACTTACCGTATTTTCGTACCGTAGGTGCCGTATTTCCAGAACTTGCTAAAACTCTCTGTTATGGCAGGCGCGATTGTAAGTGAACATGTCAGTCAGAAAGTGCCCCAAGGATCGGTGCTTGGACGGAGGCACAGAGCGCCGCATTTTCCTGGAGGGGCCCTGCACGCGTGGTCGAGCGAGCCAGGAATGCCGCCGTGTACGGGTTCGGAGGAAGACCACGGAGGTATCACGAACACTCCTTTCGCGACGTTGACGGTGTGAGACGGCACCGCTGGAGACGCTGTCATCGATATAGGTCATGTCTTCACCTGAATGCAGCCGTTAGCACTTGCACGGGTTCGAGACAGCAGCCGCCTTCTCCAAACCCACTGACTCCCCACCATTCCTCGCCCAGCCGTTCTTCGCACCACGGTGTAAGATAAATAATTTCTTACACCGTGGTCGAGTCCCGCCGGACCTGAATCCCAACAGTGCCCATTGGGCAGACTAGTATGCACCGCACTATCTGCGAATCAAATGACACTGCCGGAATTCACCAAGGCGGCGCTAGCGACGTGGCCCCGTGTGCACGCCTATGCTTTTTTGTATTGTGTCACCGCTCATGAACGACTTTCAGAAAAATTAACCCTGCGAGCCAGGGGTATAACATTGTTGGCATGCTCAAGCAGGCGATCATTCAAACACATTCCAGTTCTGCCTGAAGTTGTATTCGCCCCGAGATCGGGCTACAGGCGGCAGCACCGTCACCGCGCTAGTGTGGATAGGCGGCCGGCGGCGCGCATACAAATGTATACGGAGCGGCGCATTTTTGAGCGGTGTGAGCCGATTGTCGGAAAATAAAATGCGCTGACTGCAGCCTACTCGCAATATATATGTCATCCATTGCCGAATGGATGCACGAAGCTCGGCGAACGTTATTATTACTTGTGAGAGAAACGCAATGTGCCATTGCAAGGGATGTTCGCGCTTGGCGAGAGTGTCTGCGTTTTCGCACTATACTTGAAAACATATTCAGCGCTAGCAATACAAGGACATGAGAGAGACACCACGGTGCGCTAACTTCAACAATTTTATTCCAAGGAAACAACAGACTATTTATCCGTGCACAGGGCGCCACCAGTCCACGCACTAGCCAACCAGAAAGGCTCTTTCCCTATCTAGAAGGTCAATTGATGGTGCACTCACACACGTGTCACCATTGCGAGAGATAGCTTGCGCTTCTATAATCTCTCTGACGTCTTTATCTTTGTGCTTCGCCAGAACCGTGCAGGAACCGAACATTGGTGCGCAACCGCACTCCAAGCAATGAACAGACAAGTGACCATAATTGTTATTGTTTGTAACGTTTAACCGGTGTTCGCGAAGACGATCATTAAGGCATCTTCCCGTCTGACCTATATACTTATTTCCACAGGTCAGCGGGAGCTCATAAACTACCTCTTGTACACACTCTACTGGAGGGTCGCGATGGTTCTTGGAGCAACCGACAGCTGGCTTCCGGTACGGGTCCGTTAAGCGGCATAACCTGCCAAGCTTTTCCGGTGCTGAAAAAATTACTTTGACGTCCACACGACTAGCCATTTTCTTTAGGTTGTGAGCCGTTTTGTGCAAATAAGGCACTACCGCCACTCTGCTCCTACTCTCCACCTGTTGGACGGTTGCATCCCGTGGACTCCTCTCCAAGCGGCATCTTTTTAGCAGACCCTCGACAACAGACACCTGCACCGACTGTGGAAAACCTGCTGCCGCTAACCTTTCAGACTGATTGTTAAGACTTTCTTGAATCTTATGGTGGCAGGACATCTTCAACGCGTTTCCAAAACAAAGATTGGCAATACTCCTTTTAACCAGCTTCGAATGCGCGGATTGGTACGGCAACAGGGCTTTTTAGCTCTGGGTTTATATTCCCAACATGTGTGCTGTTCCATGAAATGAAGCTCAAGATCTAAAAACCGTAGTACGCTGTCGGACGGCTCTTCAACGGTTATGACAAGAGGACTAAGGCTATCAGAAAAAACCTTCTTGAGCTCGTCTACCGATACGTGCGCTTCCGGCTCAAAAAGGACGAGGTAATCGTCCACGTATCTGACGACTTTGACAATCTTGTGCTCTGACAACACACGTGCCAGATTCCTGCTATGGTGGGCCAAAAAAATGTCACTAAGAATCGGCGCCAAACAGGAGCCGATACATACACCCTGCTTCTGAAGGAAAGCTTTTCCATTCCATGTGGCAACCGTCGAGCGGAGATAGCAGCGAAGCAAATCTAAAAAGCCTAAAACAGATAACCCGGCTGACTATGGCGCGGTTGCGTTTCAGAATTCAGCCGGGTTATCTGTTTTAGGCTTTTTAGATTTGCTTCGCTGCTATCTCCGCTCGACGGTTGCCACATGGAATGGAAAAGCTTTCCTTCAGAAGCAGGGTGTATGTATCGGCTCCTGTTTGGCGCCGATTCTTAGTGACATTTTTTTGGCCCACCATAACAGGAATCTGGCACGTGTGTTGTCAGAGCACAAGATTGTCAAAGTCGTCAGATACGTGGACGATTACCTCGTCCTTTTTGAGCCGGAAGCGCACGTATCGGTAGACGAGCTCAAGAAGGTTTTTTCTGATAGCCTTAGTCCTCTTGTCATAACCGTTGAAGAGCCGTCCGACAGCGTACTACGGTTTTTAGATCTTGAGCTTCATTTCATGGAACAGCACACATGTTGGGAATATAAACCCAGAGCTAAAAAGCCCTGTTGCCGTACCAATCCGCGCATTCGAAGCTGGTTAAAAGGAGTATTGCCAATCTTTGTTTTGGAAACGCGTTGAAGATGTCCTGCCACCATAAGATTCAAGAAAGTCTTAACAATCAGTCTGAAAGGTTAGCGGCAGCAGGTTTTCCACAGTCGGTGCAGGTGTCTGTTGTCGAGGGTCTGCTAAAAAGATGCCGCTTGGAGAGGAGTCCACGGGATGCAACCGTCCAACAGGTGGAGAGTAGGAGCAGAGTGGCGGTAGTGCCTTATTTGCACAAAACGGCTCACAACCTAAAGAAAATGGCTAGTCGTGTGGACGTCAAAGTAATTTTTTCAGCACCGGAAAAGCTTGGCAGGTTATGCCGCTTAACGGACCCGTACCGGAAGCCAGCTGTCGGTTGCTCCAAGAACCATCGCGACCCTCCAGTAGAGTGTGTACAAGAGGTAGTTTATGAGCTCCCGCTGACCTGTGGAAATAAGTATATAGGTCAGACGGGAAGATGCCTTAATGATCGTCTTCGCGAACACCGGTTAAACGTTACAAACAATAACAATTATGGTCACTTGTCTGTTCATTGCTTGGAGTGCGGTTGCGCACCAATGTTCGGTTCCTGCACGGTTCTGGCGAAGCACAAAGATAAAGACGTCAGAGAGATTATAGAAGCGCAAGCTATCTCTCGCAATGGTGACACGTGTGTGAGTGCACCATCAATTGACCTTCTAGATAGGGAAAGAGCCTTTCTGGTTGGCTAGTGCGTGGACTGGTGGCGCCCTGTGCACGGATAAATAGTCTGTTGTTTCCTTGGAATAAAATTGTTGAAGTTAGCGCACCGTGGTGTCTCTCTCATGTCCTTGTATTGCTAGCGCTGAATATGTTTTCAAGTTCAGTTTACCAACACGCCCAAAAAATGGCAATGCTAAATTTCGCACTATGTCACGTTTCTTGTATTTTTATTGGTAAGTGTTGAGCTTGTGTCCCGCTTACTTCGCACTGCTGTAGTGCGACTTAATTCATTCTTTGCTTCATGCATGCTGGTCTTGGATACTAAAAAAAAAAATGAGCAAAAAAGAAATCCCATATTCTTGGGCGATGAGCTGAAATAACCACGAATACGCATCCGCAATTTTTATTATTCAATTCTCCATGAAATGGACGTAGGACCGTTGATAAACTTATTCAGGAAAATTACGTGGCAGGCAGCGCTTTAGCGCATTTGTTCTTACTCCAATACCAGTATAAAAAGGTGACAGTTCAGCACGCAGCTTTCTTCCGATTGATTATCTGCATGACAGTGATGCAACAAAGGTTCGGTTGTTTGATGGGACAAAAGCTTTCTTTTTTTTTCAAGCTAATAATGTCCGGTCCTTCCGTCAGTCCATGACAACGCCACAAAAGCGCGCAATACATTGTAGAAAAGAAAAAAGGATGACGTTTTGCGTGAAATTAAACTATATAAGTGTGAGGCACGCCGTCTGGATTAATTCTGACCATCTGGATTCTTTAAAGCGAACCCAGATCTAAGCACGCGGGTGTGTCTCTATAAATTTCACCCAATGTTAAAACTGCGCTCGTCGACTCAAGTTTAATCACCTCCGTGTCATTCCATTTTCTATTGTTTTCAAGGGACAATTTAAGTACCGAAGTGTCAGAATTTACTAGACAGAAATATTTCGCTGCGGTGGGACCAGGACCATACAGTAAAAGGTTATCTCAGGCACAATTAAAGCTCGTCGCATAACCGATAAGCAACAGCGCCGCAGTTAGACACCTAACAACAATGCAAAACTTCGTTTACCACAGAGCTGCTAAAACACTGCTTTCACGGAATATTTAATACTCCTCGTGTTTGGGACGACGCCAAGTGCACTTTACCATGTGCTTCAACTACAAAGCGGCACCTACACCGGATTGATCCTGGCGAACGGAGGATACACAGCACTCTCGGCAAGTGCACAAACTGAGTGCATATACAGCCGAGCAAGGCCAAATGTGTCTGTAGACCGTGCTAGGCAAACACACAAGCAGTTAAACCGCCCTTTGAGGATGAGCATGGGGTAGGCGCACATGCTAGCCTTATGTGGCTAGCAGACAGACGACGCGAGGAGCAATCCACACTAGGCGCGCTTCAGCCAGTGGCCACTAGGCGGCGACTCCGCTCGATCTCGGGGAGATTCGCCGACACGTAGCGCCACCTGTCGGAGCAGTTTTGAGTAGTGCAAAGTCCGACTCTCTTGCACAGTTTGCTGTGCAAGCAGGTGCAACTAGCGAGCGCGAAACAACGATTGAGATAAATATTAGGTGTGTGTGCGCATTGAACACGCTAAAAAAGAGATACGAAGTTCTTTCCGCTTGTCGGACGCGCAAACGAACCGCCACGGAGTGCTTGTTGGATCGCTCGCCCGAACGACGGCGAAAACAAGAGCAGACGCAACAGCTTCGCGCGCTACGACGAAAGGCCTCAGTCGACCGTACCGTTGCGTTGTGAATTGCCACGGACGTAAAGGACTTCAGTTTTACCGATTTCCGTAGCTGTCGCACGAAGCAGAACGGCGAGAGCGTTGGATATAGGCCGTTGCGAACGTGTTGGGTAAGCGAATTACGTTCTACACAGCCGGTCGCATGAGAAAGTGTGATAATGCAGGTGTCTCCTGATATCGTTTTGAGTAGCCTTGACGGAAAACCGTGGTAACCTTTACTGTGAAGCTCAGCAGAGCCTTTGACCGCGGTGCGTGCCGTGCAACAGTTAAATGCAGACTCGTGACGCGCGCGATACACAACGCGCATTCCGCGACCACCCATAATCTGAACTGGTCGTCGCCACAGAGTAGCGCGTACGCTTTGAAGGCTCCGGCTTAAACTAGCAAATGCTAACACGTGCGTCATACAAGTAAATCGCAAAATGTTGGTCGTGACCATCATCAGGTTTTTCTTGCCCGTGGTCTCCGCGATTGCGGAGCTGTCTCGGAGGCCTCGGTTTTGCCTTTCGTTGTACACAGAGAAAGTGGACACGCACGTATCCCCATTTGCAGTATATACAAACGGAAGACAACCGTCAACAGTACATTCGAGGATGCGTATAATAAAACAGTTAACGCACAGGAAGTGAGAGATGGATGGAGAATGCAAGTGCAAAGGCGAAAATCGCCGGGATCATTCGTGCTTGATAAAGCGAGCTTCGTCCCACTGATCGTAAGATACATTGCTCGTGTATGTGCTTCCTCGCTTTGACATTATGTCTATGCCCAAATTTAACGTATTTAGGCGTTACAGAACGCACGTCGGAGAGCTTGCCTCGAACTCGATGTCATGCGATGCTCGCTTGCACTTGCGAGTTGCAGCATGCCGAAATAACAAACACATTTTGCATTATACCCGCACTTCGCTTTGATGAGCTTCCTACTTTTCTGAAGCGAGGGTGGATTGACGGAAGAAGCTTTCCAGGTCCTTAATTTTCAGGAAACCACGCCTCAACACCAACCAAAGAGGAGGGGTTCTATAGTGGCCTATGCACATTCGCTTGCGGACGGCTCTCTTTGCACTACCCAGTTATGGCGAGGGCGGCGATGAGAGCGCTGGTGGCGGCGTTTTTCGCAGCGCCGCCTGGGCAGAGTCTGATGTCCATTACGCGAGCGCAAAGAAGTCAACGGACGAACTAAAATTCACTATTAACGATACCTGTGTGTTACTTGTTAGCGATTATATTTATCTATACGCTACTCCACTTGGATAGCTTGTGTTGGCGTGTACCATACGTATAACGAAACGACACACTCAATGCGCTTTTTCCGCGCTTCCAACCAGACGACTGCAGCTCACAACGGTTCCCCGACACTGACGAGCACACGTCGAATCATGCTCTTTTCTTTCGCCTTTCTTTTACTGGTGGTTTGCGTCTTGTGATTTCACGCAATCATTCAAAGCGGTGCGACGAAGATCAGACATGAAGGGTGAGAGCATTTCCAGGCGTCGGCGCCACGATAAGAACACTCGGATCGCAGACGCTATTAGCGCCGGATGGTATGTGAGGAATGTATCACACCGAACACGTAGCACTAGTGTCGATGTCGCAGGGCACTAAATTTCCCGTTGACCTTTCGTACGCTGTTTGCCGTCGAAATAAAGTAACTTCCACGCGAGGGACGCCATTTAAATTTGGCCAAGAAAACCTGTGCATACCGAGCAATCGAATGAACGGCACATCTCGATTTTGAAATTAAATGTCAGTGCCCCTTTAATAAAATAAACTTAAAACAACTCAAATGGACAGATTATTACTTTATAATGTGCTAAACCTACAAAAATATTAAAAAAGAATCTTTGGCGAGTTCGTTAATGTACATTTGATAATTAATGGCATATCGCAGGCATCTTAAATTCAGGTGGCACTGCGAAAGGTGGCAGCGGCAAAGATGGCAGCTGTGAAAAAACTTATGAGCGGCATCATTAGGGTGGCTAGCATCACAGAGAGAACTGTGCGGATTGTTGAGGTTGGAAGTACTGCATTTTCTAGATTGCGATTTCAAAACGTGAAGGGCAACGTCGACGATGAAATTGTTGCACAGTCTGTGTGAACGTGCCGACGCACAAGAAATGACAATGCGTTTTTACTAAGCCTGCGATGGCCAATGCACTACAGGTTCTTTCGCAAACGTATCGTCCGTTCTATCCTGCTGCACAGGCCGCGCAAGGCAGACAAACTTTTCGACACTCTTTTGCAGGTAGGTAGGCTAACGCAGTCGGCAATTGCCAGTGGGCATCGTTTATCAAGATCGCCCAGAGCATCGCGGGGGGCACGTCAGTATTTTGAAGAAAGTTAATCTGCCGATTACTTCGTGAGGCAGTGACGGTATACACTGAGTGACATAACAAGGTTTCATGTCGCATATTCGGCGTTGCTACAAGAAGCGAAGAGAAACAGTGACTGCTAGCTGCTAAAAAAATGATGGCAGGAAGTTTGTCCACTGCGAAGCATCTTATGAACGAGGCATGTCCCCCCCCCCATCGCACCATTGTCCGCCGTGGCCAGACGACAGTGACGCTGCCATCACGGCACAGCACATGCAAGGTAACCATTATACGCCATGACGCTGATGAAGAATAAGCGCGTTCCACACCTCACATTCTCTTTCTCTGCCATGGATAAAAACGATCGTGAACGCGCTCTCGCCCGCGAAAGGCAAAACGGCAACGCCGACAACAAGCTGCTACCCCGGAGTTGAGGACGCGGGAAGCGGCGGCTGAACGGCAAAAAACACATTGTATATACTGTACACACGCGTTGTCACTCATTTACATGCGCGAGTGGGCAATGTCAGGGGTGATTTACGGTAAAAACGATCCCCAGTGCTTCGCCCACTCGTCCTGATTTATTTCGTGGAAATGCCAGATTTTTATTTGTTATGGTCATCATGTGCCAGTCATGCCTTGCACTCCGAAAACACACGCAAAGCGATAGTGCCAGCCGGAGCAAAGTTCTAGCGATACGGTGACGCTGGTCGAATGCACAGATTCGACCAGCGATAGTCAAGGCATGTTGAACGACTGTACGGAAAGGCGCGCTTTACGCTGTTGGCGTTTCTTTTCATCGTGAACCCCGAGCCATTCACGAAGGCGCCCAGTGACTCAGTTCTGAGACCACGTGACGTCTGTGGCAGTGCCTGTCATCATAACCTTGATAAACCGTGCATTTCAGACGCCAGAGAAACTGATCTGAAGTTTGCTTGCCATCCTGCATCTCACCGAGAAAGTGCATTGATTATCAAATCAGCGTATCGCGAGTCAATTCTGCGAAGGTCATCAAACATCCGATGTCAAAGGGCCTGTAGACAGGCACACCAGCAGCAGCAAGTCCGGCTCACGGGAGACTGATGAGCATAGCATACTGAAAGTCATGTGCCGATTCGGCGAATTCCTGGCATATGTAAACCACTGAGTTTCCCACCGATTCAAACGGCGCGCCTAACGAGAAAATGCATGACATCAGTGCTGTGCGGTGCTGGAGTCGTTTCTATGTGGGAGCGGCTCGTGCCATAATTCTAACGAAATGTGCAAGACAGCTGCCACCGACATGCAGAACGAATGAACGAAATTAGATAGATGGAACAAAATAAAGTTTTTGTTTTTGTAAAGAGCCTAACGAAGTTAATAATAATATACGGGACACTACTTGCAGTATAGTACAATGCATTGAAACAAATTAAACTAACCCTATTCGTCCAAGTTCGTTTACATCTATCTACTAGCTTCATCCCGACCAGATGGGCTTCCGTCATACTCTCGACTTCACACGACAATTACTAACAACAATTAGAGTCCCCAATGCTTTTGTCGATATAACGAAGTGATGATGCCGCTCGCATTAGTTCATTAAATCAGGAAATTCGTAAAACTGAGTTACTTTTCTATCATTCGACCTCTAAAATTGTAACATGCGCGAACATGCAAAATAAGTTCGCGAAGGCAGCCCTGGCTTGGAGCCTGCCCCGCCGCGCGAACATGATGCTTACGTTGTCCGAGCGACAGTGTCACATCAAGATATATGAGAAGCTGCCAATTTGCAAAGTCGGGGAGAACGAACGCAGTGGTCTTGCGAGCAGGCACGGCAAGAAAGTTGCTAAGAGTAGATTAGTCACTGGAAAAGTACCGCAATGATATGCCGGACACATTGGGCAGCGGTGGCCATTTTCTTTCCGGGTCGTCCGGCACTTTGATAGCGTGCATGGACTAACCTCCCCCTTTTAACCCTCTTTTTCCCACTGAGAACGGCTGCCACATCGGAACAGTTCGAAAAATGAAGCGGAACAGAAAAATGGTGAGTCAGTACTCAAAACAATTTACTCACTTTTCAATGGTAGACAGTTTGTCTACATTGTTTTTATTTTCCTTTCACGCTCTTTTTTTCTGATTTGCTCTTGATACATGAGAAGTGAGCACGCAAGGTTTTGACAATGAAAGGGTAACAATATGAAGCCATGTGAGGGTGAGGCAGCCAGGAGAAAAGCGTGGAGTGTTCCTCCAAACAGCGACGAACATACGACAGAGTGCGCACAGCGGCTCACGTAAGGGGATGAAAACAGATGGATTAACTTGAAAAATACCCCAAGATGAATTGAATGTCATGAACTGTTTCGTTGACATCCATTTAAGTCGGTTCTAACTCTTTATCAGTGTTTCACTCATTCTTTCTTTTGGATTTTAGATATTTATTGCGAGATTTAACTATTTAGCGTATAGCTGGTTTTCCCACTGGTGAGCGCTACAAATATCCTTCCGAGAAAATTTAAGTGCATCAATACTTCCATAATGGAACATCAATTGTGCCGTGCATTTTTACTTAGCCCTGGCTAAATAGAAAATGTCCCTTTTTGCATTTTTCAATACGTTACTGGTGACTTGTCAGTCATTTTTACCCAGTAGAGTAATAATTTCTTCTCTTTGATTTTCCTTTCTTTGCGTATTGTACTCATGCAAAACAAGCAGCGAGGTATCTGTACAAGTGGATATTCAACTGTCGGACTTGCCTGTTGCAGAATTCATCACTCAGAGGGTGTCAAGAGAAAAAATAAATTCGATGTGAAATAAAGCCAGTGCCGCGCCACCTTTCGCTCACCTTCTGAGAAAAACAAAGAAGGGGCTTTTATTGCTCGCAATGCAACATGTGGTTGCAAGCACTCGGGGCACTGCAGCAGTTCCATGCAGTCGCATCCTTCCTTATGCCCTGAATATACTCAGAGGGGGAGTTTCGGACTACGCTCCTAATGACCAGCTATCGAGGCTCACCACATGGGCAGGTATGCCCAAATGCCACTCCTCGATATTGGCAGATAGCTAAGCCTTGTTATTTTCTAAAGGAAAGCCTAATTCTACCAACTACAATGGAATTATCCCTGACTGAAGTGAGTAAAGAATGTTAGTGACTCACCATCAAAGTAACAAGTGTCAGTGTCGTCATCCGGATTAGGCACGAACGGAGGCTCCTTGTCCAGCAGGCTGCTCCACGTGACACTCTCAAAAAACGGCAGCACGCAGACTTCTGCCGACACAAAGTTAGTGTGACAATTAGATGTAAAAGTGAACTGGTAATAATCTCGAGCTCCGCTGAAAACAACCCAATGCTAAGCTACGACAAAGACTAAAGTTACTTTTGCTCAACAGTGCAAGGGAGGAAGACAATCGTGGCTTCGGAACTTTCTAAGAATTCATGAGCCCTGGCCTTGTCATGAAAATGGGAACACTGCTTTTCTTTACTTCTTTCTTCCTATCGCAGTGAGCAATGCCCCCTCCTTCTTCCATGCCAGGAATGGGACCTTCCTCCATGCAGTACAACACTCCACTTGCTACGGGCAATAATCACGCTCCAGGCAACAATGAAATCAGACATCAGAATGGGGGGGGGGGGGGGGGGGGCTGATAAGCCTACAATCGAGAGAGCATAACTGTTCGAAAACGGTGCATACAAATACGCATGTGAGGTTTCTGCAAGCTTGCCGGCACCGGGTTTCTAGAGCACAATGCCACCGGCAAGTTATCACAGGCTTCGCGTGAAAAAGCGCCCTGTGCAACACAATTAATATGATTATGCAGCTTAAATGATATGCAATTATGCAGTTTATATGATAGGTTGAAAGAACATCTCTATAATGTTGATAGGTCAAAGCAAGGGTGGCTCTCCGCTCACTGTAGCACGTGTGGATGTACACTAGATATTCAGATTGTCGCAAAATGCAGAGATCGCACCACACACGAAATCATCGAGGCAGGAAAGATTTTTTCTTTAAAGGGCCAGTAAAGAGGCTCCGACTTTTTTTTTTACACCCCCCCAAACAAGCTCGCTAATTCGTACAGTAGACCGCGGTGATCACATTTTCCGAATATTACAGTGCTGCGCGCCGCGCAGACCCTCCATTTCAAAAAACAATTCTCGCGCTTTTTTTCCTTCGCCTGACCAATCCTCCTCGTACGCGCGGTGACGCAAACTTGCCCATGAACAACTTGACGTACCACTGAGCTCGTTGATTGGTCCTCTGCCCTGTGGTGATGCAGTTTTGGCCGCACAGTCGGCATTTTCATTTTCCTGTGCTGCCGTTTCGTAGAGCCCGGTATTGCCAGAACGAAGGCCTCCGAGATGAAGAGGCGTCTCGCTACTTTACCGCTAGGGGAAGGGTGCTCCTCGCTTCTTCCCCGCGCCGCCACGACATGTGTGCTCATGTGAGGGGAAGCCCTGCTCGGTCGTTGGCTGCGCGAAGACTTTTGGGCTAGTTGGTTTGTTACGTTCATTGAAGCCATAGCGCTGAAAAGACAGGGACCAAAAAAAGCGCGCGTCCCCTCCTCTTTCTGTGGTCCCTGTATTTTCAGCGCTTTGGCTTCGTTGGCTGCGCGCCAATGACGTATCTCGGACGTCACGTTGCCAAAGTGGGTGGAGTTACGACGACGGGCTACGCCTTCCCCTCCCAATGGCGGTGAAGGGTGGCGAGGCCGCGCGAGAATTGGAAACCAGCTGAAACGGATGTTCTAACCCCTGTAACTTCCGTATTATAGCACGTATTCGCAAAATTCTAGCGGCAGCATGTTCACATAGTAGTAGTGCGCATATTTCACTTCATTGCAATTTTTGGACCTCGGGGTTCTTTACTGGCCCTTTAAAGGTCAATTGCGTTAGTACGCCTCTGTCGCGCTCACTGCTAAAGAAAAGACGTACTTAGGTTTGTAGACGTGATGAATCTTTATAACATCATTGTGTTCCGCGCATGGATGTTGCAACAGTGTGTAACTGTATAAAAAGTGATCCAAAGAAATGAATTGTTGGAAGTTAAGCACCCTGTGTCCTGTCTCCTGTGGGTGGTGCTGATTTGCACTCATGATTATGTAGCGCAGACTAACTTGCAGTGCCTTGATGTTCAACAAACAGAAAGTGCCTATATCGAGCGCCGCGGGTATATATGAAAAAAGCTTTGCTATTACACTGATGCATGGAGCATAACGCCACATCTGAAAGCATTAGCTTTGGATTGCCTGTTAAACTATGTTGTTGTGTGGCTGTTATGGTGAAGAATGAAGCAGTGAAACTTCTAAAAATATGAAGCCATTTAAACAGCAGACCTGTGCCCAGCAAAACGAACACTCAAACTGCCAGCAAGCAACAGTACAGCGCCGGTGGGCGCAGTCATCGTTCATCGATAATCCGACCGTTGGCGATGCACATCCCCTGCTACATGCGCACGATCGTACATTCCAGCATTATTAAATGAGCTTGCGTTAAATCTAAAATACGCTCAACTACTCACATAGTGCATGCAATCTGATCTGAAAATTAAAAACGACTGTGAAGGCATAGCCTGCACAATATAATGGAATAACCTGCACTGCATTATGTGTCAAGCCGCTGTCACTCAGTGCAGGTTATGCCATTGTGACTGTGGCGTAATCACAATGAAGAGAAAAAACAACAATGATCTTCTCTGAGAGAGCATAGTCCTGATGCTGCAAACAGAACACGAAAGCAAAAAGAGAAAAATGCATCAGTGATGCTACCGGGTACTTTCGATTTGGAGCGATTTTTGAAGCAGCAAAATTTTCATTTTGGAGCACCTTGGAGGAGCAAAATATTCTATGTAGGAGCCCTTTGAAGCCGGTAATTCTGCATCTGAGGGCACCCTGGAGCAGCTAATTTCACATTCTGAAGTATACACGAGAAGCAAGTTGCACTTACATTCAAGCACCTGAATAATTATCATGGGGCTCTTATGAAGAGCTAGAGATATTTCGATTCACTGCACATCTGACTGAGAAAATAATCTCAGGGCACTCCATATTTCACTCACTAATGCAAAAATAAGAGCGTCATGCAGTTAGGTGTACTGGAATAACCTCTTCAGCAATTATTTTTCGACATTAGCAAATAACAGAATACTGGATCAATAAAATTGTACTTTATGAAATAACCCTCTAAATTCATTACGTGGCTATCAGCAGAAGTGGCAGACGAATGCCGCAATATAATTAGTGCCTCAGAGTCAATACTAAAGACACAATATTAATGACAACTAACAATGATGCCAAGGAAAGTATAGGGGATGTTATTTGTCGTGATTATGATATGAATGTGAAGAAAGCTAAGTGGACAAAAAGATAACTTGCCCCTGGCAGGCACCGAACCTGCGACCTTCGAATAACGCGTCCGATGCTCTACCAACTGAGCTACAGCGGCGGTCATCCCTCCATCCGCTTTATGGGGTATATATATTTTCATTTAAACCTGGAAGTGTTAATCAGCACCGCTAGCAGTCATGACGGCGAGTGTGGAAAACTCTTTCTGTGTCCGTTGGCGTCACGTAGCACATGATCGGTCCCTGCCAGTGGCGAGTTACCTTTTCGCCCATTTTTCTTTCTTCACATTTATGTCATATTTACTGCGAATAACATCCCCTATACTTTTATTGGCATCATTGTCAGTATTCTCATTAATATTTTGTCTAACAATGAAAAACGAGACCTCAAACTTTCCACTTCTTTCCTTCATTCATAGCGAGGGTCTCATTGTTGCAGACTCGATGCCTTCAGGTCGTATGTGAGGGATCAGCTGCCAGCTAGCGATAAGATCACGTGCTAAGTGACAACAACAGGCACGAAAAGAGTGTTCCACGTTCACCGTCATGGCTACTGGCTGCGCTGACTAACACTCCCAGGTTGAAATGCACATATATACCCCATAAAGTGGACAGAGGGATGGCCACTGCGGTAGCTCAGTTGGTAGAGCATTGGACGCGTTATTCGAAGGTCACAGGTTCGGTACCTTCCAGCAGCAAGTTATTTTTTTTGCCCACTTTTTTCCCTCATATTTACACTACAATGACTACTAATGACATCACCTATACTTTCCTTGGCATCATTGCCCGTTAGTTCTCATTAATATTGCCACGCGCGCTTCCTATTATACTTTTGCTGTATTCGGTTTACGCCCACAAAGACTGTAAGCAATGCTCAGCGCAAACCGCGCCTCATTTTTCTAGAAGCTACGCGATTATTGTAGATCGTTCTGTTAAGATTGCGCGCAAGACGCGAACACGCGAGCTTATTCCAGAGCTTTCGCGACAACCAGTGATAGGGCTGGAATATTCGATGACACGCGTATAAATGCCGAGGCGATTCACCGCTTGTCAGTTGATCGACGGCCGACGCTCTGTTCGCCGCTATCAGTGCCAGCGTGTATTGCTGTAGTCTTAGTTTCCGTTTACCGGCCACAAGTTCGGCCTAATAAAGAGTTTCATCTTGGACACGTCGCCTGCTGCCTTCGTCAACGTCACGACCACGTGACATCTGGTGGAGGTGCTGCTTCTTTCATGTACCGGACGCCCCCGTCAAGTCGTGAACCCAGCCCCAGCCGTGAAGGAGCCGTCGACGCCAGCCTCGATCAGCGAGCTAGCCGCAGGCGACGAGGGCTAGATCCAGAGTTCGGGCCCCTACCGGACAAGACTCGAATGACCAAGGCCACGACCACTACTGCGGCAACTATGACAGCCACGGTACCAACACCCACCACGGTCGTGATGCAGCAGCCAAGGGAGCCACGATCATTCCTTGGATCATCGTTTGAAGACCCGGAGACCTGGCTGGAGACGTACGAACGAGTGTCCACCTTCAACCACTAGGACACGGAAGAGAAGCTGCGTCGCGTCTACTTCTACCTGGAAGACGCGGCAAAGACCTGGTTCGAGAATCGGGAGTCTGGACTTCAAACCTGGGATCTCTTCCGCGGCGCATTCCTTGACACGTTCACGAGCGTGGCCCGCAAAGAAAGGGCCGCTTCTTTGCTGGAGACACGGGTACAACTACCCAACGAAAACGTGACCATCTTCACGGAAGAGATGACCCCCCCTACTGAAAAAACCTATATACTTTCATATAGGATCCGTATGGTTTCATACCGGACCCACAAGACTGAATATAGGAATTGTATAGGACCATATGGTAGTATATAGGATCCATATAGGACCGATGCAGGTCCTACATGGTGGCATATAGGACCTAGTAAGGACCTGTACAGGACTTACATAGGACCTATGTAGGAATTGTGGGGTTGGTATGGGGGGTCCCATCAAGCACAATATAGGACCTAATCAGGTTGAATGGGGGGCCCTATATAGGACCTGCGGGGTTGGTCTATGGCACCCACAAGTCAATACACTTTCTTGTCTTCGGTCATGGCAGCATCGGCCTGGCGAAACAGTCGGCCGACTGTTTCGCCAGGCCGATGCTGCCATGACCGAAGACAAGAAAGTTCGCTTTCATATGCGAGGAGTCAAGCAGGAGCTCTTCGCCGGGCTGATGCGGGATTCACCCAAGACCGTCCAGGAATTCCTGTCGGAGGCGACGACGATCGAGAAGACGCTGGAAATGCGCACGGGACAGTACAATCGCCGCTCAATTCAAACAGCACGGCTGTTCATGCCCTCGACTCCAACGAGTTGCGTGAAATGATCCGAGCCATTGTGCGAGAAGAGCTGCGAAAGCTCGCACCTTCTCCGCAGCCTGTAGTGACGTCGATTGAGAACGCTGTGCGAGAAGAAATTCAACATTCACTAAGTGTTCCCCAGCCAGCCCCACCGCAGCCACAAGCCATGACCTACGCTGCTGCTGCTGCCCGCCGTCACGTCCCCCCCTCCGCGCCCACACCAAGATGCCGCCCCGCAGCACTTCCGTCGCCAGACGCCGCCGCCACCACCACCGCCACAGACGCCCTACCGTCCTCCCGTCGGTCAGCGCTACACACCTAGGAAAACCGACGTTTGGCGCGCCCCTGACCACCGCCCACTATGCTATCAATGCGGAGAAGCCTGGCACACGTACCGCCGCTGCCAATACCGTGCGATGGGACTACGTGGTTTCGCCATCGACGCGCCACGTCCACAGCGGGGTGAACGACCACGCGATATCGCCGACTACCTCGCAGGAGCGCAGTGGACGCCTTCGCCAGGGCGCTACATATCGCCGCCCCTGCTCAGGGCCGCTCTCCGAGCCCTTATCCGGAAAACTAAGGGCAGCAACCGATGGAGGTGCGGTTGCTGTACGACGAAACACCGAAGATCCTCCGCCGACGACGAGGACGCGTCCACGAGCTCTAAAGAACACGCCGCAAGCTGAACGGTGCCCGGGCTATGCAACTTCACGACTGCAGGACTACACGCCGAAGCAACGTTTGTTCGCGCTTGGCGACTGTGCGTTTTCGCAATGTCACGTTTCTTGTATTTTTATTTGTAAGTGTTGAGATTGTGTCCCGCCTACTTCGCACTGCTGTAGTGGGACTTAATTCATTCTTTGCTTCATGCATGCTGGTCTTGGATACTAAAAAATGAGCAAAAAAGAAATCCCATATTCTTGGGCGATCAGCTGAAATAACCGCAGATACGCATCCGCATTTTTTATTATTCAATTCTCCATGAAAGGGACGTACGACAGTTGATAAGCTTATTCAGGAAAGCTACGTGGCTGGCAGCGCTTTAGCGTGTTTGTTCTTACTCCAATAACAGTATAAAAAGGTAACAGTTCAGCACACAGTTTTCTTCGATTGATTATCTGCATGACAATGATGCAACAAAGGTTCGGTTATTTGATGGGACAAAAGCTTTTTTTTTTTTTTCAAGCGAATAATGTACGATCCTTCCGTCAGTCTATGACAACGCCACGAAAGCGCTCAAGACAATGTAAAAAAAAAAAAAAGACGTTTGCGTGAAATTATACGATATAAGTGTGAGTATAACTGCATTAATTTGGACCATCTGGATTTTTAAAAGCGAACCCAAATCTAAGCACACCGGTGTGTGTGTATAAATTTCGCCCAATGTTAAAATTGTGCTCGGTGACTCAAGTTTAATCGCCTCCGTGTCATTCCATTTTCTCTTGTTTTTAAGGGACAATTTAAGTACCGAAGTGTCAGAATTTACTAGTCAGAAATATTTCGCTGTAGTGGGACCAGGACTGTACAATAAAAGGTTATCTAAGCACAATTAAAGCTCGTCGCATAACCGATAAGCAACAGCGCCGCAGTTAGACACCTAACAACAATGCAAAACTTCGTTCATCACAGAGTCGCTTAAACGCTGCTTTCTCGCAATATTTAATACTCCTCATGTTCGGGACGAAGCCAAGTGCACTTTACGATATGCTTCAACTACAAAGCGGCACCTACACCGTAATGATCCTGGCGAACGGAGGATACACAGCACTCTCGGCAAGTGCACAAACTGATCGTATTGCAGAGCATATACAGCCGTGCAAGCCCAAATGTGTCTGTAGATTGTGCTAGGCTAACGTACAAGCAGTTAAAATTGCGCTAACAGAGCGGGACAGACCGCCCTTTGAGGATGAGCATGGGGTACGCGCACATGCTAGCCTTATGTGGCTAGGAGACGACGCAAGAAGCAATCCACACGCATGGCCTTCGAGATTAGCAGGCGGCGCGCCGGGTGCTAATCTCGGAGGCCATGCCACACCATACGCGCTTCAGCCAGTGGCCACCAGGCGGCGACGCCGCTCGATCTCGGGGCATAGGTGACGAGGAAGGAAGTGGGCATAGGTGACGACTGTATACAGCTTTTGAGGGAAATATACCGAGAAAATACAGTTTGTGTAGAATGGGAAGGAATAAGCAGCAAGGACAGCGTTGACATTAGCAAGGGGCTGAGACAGGGATGTCCTTTGTCCCCGCTGTTATTCATGCTGTACATGGCAGTGGCGTAGCCAGGAATTTTGTTCGGGGGGGGGGGGCTCGCATGTCAACATTATATATATATATATATATATATATATATATATATATATATATATATATATATATATATATATATATATCTGTGTGTGTGTGTGTGTGTGAGATGCGTATTTGCTTCTCCAGCATTTTAAATGTTGTCTTAGTTGAATGACGCCACTGTTACAGCACAAAGTCCGTTAAAAACTGTGATCTAATGAACTAAATAGTTTTTTGTTTTCCTTTACACTTCTTATCGTTCACAGCACCTGTCCGGTGAAACGTGCCCGCTTGCCATTGTGCACAATGGAGCGGAGGAAACAATTAAAAGTCTTTTACATAGGGCTGCCCAAGTGAGCTAACGAAAGTCTATGCAACTCTGGATACGCAGTATATTCTTTGGGACCCATTCGCAAAAGTGAACGTAGTTTAAGTGTCATTCTAGAACTACCGAAATTTTACATTTCGAGCTTAATTCTACTGGATGACGTTGCTGCATCGCACGTTTCCTGAGAAGAAGACCCTCATATTTTTCCGCTCCATAGACGTCAGACTCTGCCCAGGCGGCGCTGCGAAAAACGCCGCCACCAGCGCTCTCATAACCGCCCTGGCCATAACTGGGTAGTGCAAAGAGAGCCGTCGGCAAGCGAATGTGCGTAGGCCACTATAGAACCACCCTCTTTCGCTCGTGTTGAGGGCTGTTTCCTGAAAATCAAGGACCTGGAAAGCTTCTTCCGTCGATCCACCCTCGCTTCAGAAAAGTAGGAAGCTCATCAAAGTGAATAACTGCGGCTACAATGCAAAAGATGTTTCAGCTATTTCGGCGTGCTGCAACTCGCAAGCAGCGAGCATCGCATGACATCGAGTTCGAGGCACTCCGACGTGCGTTCTGAAACGCCTCAATGCGTTAAATTTGGGCATATACAAAATGTCAAAGCGAGGAAGTACGTACACGAGCAATGTTTCTTACGACCAGTGGTACAAAACTCGCTTTATCAGGCATGAATGGTCCCGGCGATTTTCGCCTTTGCACTTGCATTCTCCATCCATCTCTCGCTTCCTGTGCGTTGAACTGTTTTATTACGCATCCTCGAATGTTCTGTTGTCGGTTGTTTTCCGTTTGTATATATTGCAAATGGGGAAACGTGCGTGTCCACTTTCTCGGTGTACAACGAAAGGCAAAACCGTGGCCTCCGAGATAGCTCCGGCAATCGCGGAGACCACGGGTGAGAAAAACCTGACGGTGGTCACGACCAAAATTTTGCGATTTACTTATATGACGCACGTGTTAGCATTTGCTAGCCGGAACTTTGAACCTTCAATGCGTACGTGGGCGATGCTGTGTGATGACGACCAGTTAAGATTATGGGTGGTCGCGGAGTGCGCGATGTTTATTGCGCGCTTCACCAGTCTGCACTTAACTGCTGCACGGCGCGCACCGCTGTCTGAGGCTCTGCTGAGCTTCATAGTCAAGGTTACTCAAAACACTAACATGAGACCCACATTATCACACGTTCTCATGCGACCGGCTGTGGAGAAAGCGAGTAATTCGCTTACCCAACACGCTCGCAACGGCCCGTATCCAGAGCTCTCGCCGTTCTGCTTCGTGCAACAGCTACAGAAATCGGTAAAACAAGTCCTTTAGGTCCGTGGCAATTCACAACGCAACAGCAGCTTCGACTGAAGCCCTTCTTCGTAGTGCGCGGAGCCGTTGCGTCTGCTCTTGTTTTCGCCGTCGTTCTGGCACGCACTTCTTCATGGCGGTTGGGTTGCGCGTCCGACTAGCGGAGATAAATTCGTAGCTCTTTTTCTGAGTGTTCAGTGCGCCAACACACCAAATATTTAGGTTAATTGTTGTTTCCAACTCGCTAGTTGCACCCGGTTGCACAGCAAACTGTGCAAGGGAGCCGGACTTTGCACTACCCAAAACTGCTCCGACAGGTGGCGCTACGTGTCTGCAAAACTCCAGAGTCTGACGTCTATGGGTTCGCCTTGAACGATAGTTCCACCACGATCTATCACGCACCGCAATCGTGATGTATTTTTGCATGATTACTGGAAATAAATTTTACTGCGACTTTGGAATATGAAAGCTTCATCTGGGAAAGTTCGTATACTTACGTTACAATCACTAGATCATTTAAGTTGAGTCATGTGAAGAAGCCATTTAGAAAACACAAATTTATTATCGATTATATAAATTATCGCAGAAAATAATTCACTAAATTTAAACCTGTCTATATTTTGCTGTGCATTTGCATGTTGCTGTTTTTGCGCTCGTATTTGGAGATCAATATACATAATCCATCGAGCAGAAATCACTACAAACGTCACAATTATCTTAGTTTCGAGAAGCTAATTGATCGTAATCTGTTGAAAACGGTGATCGAATCAGTTTTTTATGCTGTGTGCGCTTGTCTTTTTACCCGCTACACTTCGCACTGTTAGAATAAGCTCGCCCGCGAAACCTGCCAGCTTACTATTAACGAAAAAAAATAATGAAGAGCAGCGTTACGTCTAGCAGACTTGTATACATATATGAGCTTTCTCATAGACACAGTGATCATGTTTACCTTCTGGTAGTGCACATTGTAACGCAATACTACAGTAAGTTTGTCTACCCGCCAGAAAGTTTTATCCACCTTTCCACCTGACGTCCCACTAAAAATATACTGCTTACGCTTTCTTAGAAAGTGCAATTGATAGCATTTATTTGCATGAAAACTAAGCAAGCGTTCACATTGATTACGAACCTTAATAATGCGTGGTGCATGTATTGCTGAGACGAACTGCCGGTGAGCAAAATTATGACCTGTTTCTCTGACCGCAAACGAGTGACTAGAACAAAAAGTGAAATGTAAAATTTCCTTTGGAATATAGGATGCTACCTGATGCTACTTAGATGACACGATATTTTGCGAATGAGCCCCAATCGTACTGCTTCGTTTGCAGAGTTGTATAGACATCCATTCACGTGCTTGAGATATTAACTTTTTACGCAGGACCTTTCAACACCACTCATCCCAAAACATTACGCTACTGAGTCACGAGACAACGTAGCTCACATAGACAGCTGTGGTTCTATGGAATACAGATTAAATATAGATTTTGTTGACCTCGTCAACAAAAAGAGCAAAAATACAAAGCAAACAAAATTTTCAAAGCGCAAGCCACCGCTGTGGTACAGTAGTTACGGTGCTCGACTGCTGACGCGAACGATGTGGGTTCCATCCCGGCTGCGGCATTTTTATGGTGGCATTTTTATGGAGACTAAATGCTTGAGGTCACTGTAAGTGCGCGAGCCTCCTTTATTTAAGTGCTTGTTAAGGAACAGAAGAGCTAGAAATTGTCGTAGTCCTCCACTCGGAAGTGCCTGATAGCCATACCATGGTTCTGGGCGCGTCAAACTCCACAAATTATTATTAGTGGTAGTATTGCAAAACCCCGGGCTGACTGAGCTCGAAATAACAGCGCGGTAGAAATGGAACTATTCTAGCAAGATCATACATATGTGGTGCCTTTCTTCTAAAAAAGCGAAGTCCGCTTTAACTGAAACTGAAAAAAAAAACGCAGTTTCTTGCTACGGACAATATGGTCGTGCCAGCTTCAACATTTTTTTCGCCAGTGCGCTCATGTCCCCAAAATACCTCAAATCTATAGTGCGGCTAAAATCTATGCAGCCTACTATCGTCAGCATTGCAGAATAAAATTTGTATTTCGCTTTTAGAGATTGTAACATTTCATTTGGGCTTGACTTAGCTCGTAAAAGAATCTAAACCGCAGCAAATGAACGATACAGCAATATTTTGCGACAACATTAACACCATGCTTGTGCTTCCGCCGGTGCCGCCTTTTGTTGCATTGGCGTAACGACGGTAACTAGACTTGTAGAGCGAGTGGTCCTACCAGGGAAAATGCGTACCATTCTGGACTGCCGGCAGCGTTTTGTCGTTCTTGGCATCTTGAGGACCTTCAGAAAAATGCTTGATTGTTTGTTTGTTCGTTTATTTATTTGTTTGTTTATAGCCTGAAAACAGTTCCAGCTCTTGTTCATATTCTTCTCAGCTCATTTGATTTCACGCCATTTCGGATCGCTTCTTTTTCAAGGAATAAAGCGGTGCCCAATATCTTAATTTCAGTTGTCTTCTATTTCAAATATACCGTCTCGGAATGAAAGAAGACCATGATATGCAGCGCAAAGGTTGTCGAATCAAAGCAATACAGGAAAGCTACTAGGACCCAAACAAAACAGTTTGGACCCGGTCACGTTGCTAGTTTTTGGTCGTGTTTGTTGAAGCAGCACACTGATTTAATGGATCTGACTCAGTTTTATCAAAGCAGATAAAGGATGTCGCTGATTTTTTAAAATTCAAAACTGCCTTTTTGAGTTCACGTTACGATGAGGAATTGTCCCATTTTGATTTAATAGAGAAATGTACCGTGGCACGTTTTAAGCTCCCGTGAAATTTAGCCCTTTTCTGATTTGGTTCTTTAAGAAAAAAAAAACGCGGCATATCTAGTAAAAGACAGTCATCATGCTTTGGCCGAAAGAGAGCTGTTCGAAAGACTATCACCGTTAGCAGGAAGTAATTTTCGCAAAGCAGAATTGCTATACATTATAGTCTCCTTAGCAGCGTCGTCGATATGGATTCGCTTCTCGGACAGGAAAAAAAAAAAATTGGGTGTGTTCCAAAGATTGACCTCAAAAATGTCAGCTCACTGGCAACACTGAAGAATGCATCAGAGCAACTTTGAGGTCAGAGTGGTCATGAATTTTGCAAGGCGCGACAACTTAGACGAAAAATACGAAAGAAACACATGAACACAAGCACCGTATTTGTTTCTTTCGTATTTTTCGTCTAAGTTGTCGCGCCTTTCAAAATTCAGGCATCCGTACTAACTCGCCCAGTTGTCAGTGCTACTCAGAGTGGTCAGTTAAGGAGTGAATCAAGGGTGCTCTACCCCCGTCCTTACTTATCCACTGGGGGGATGCACCCCACGCTGATCGGTGTACCCTAGCAGCCCAGATCAGTAGGTGCCTTTTGTTCTAAGAATATAGTACATTGCCGGGACAAAACATGCGGCCCGCGGACCCCTTGCTAGCGGACCGCGCCTTCAGACAGAATAGCCTTGCGAGTTTGCTAAATAGTATTCGCATTATTTTCTCGCCTACGTATAATAGCTCTTTGTTCAGGCAAGCTGCAGAGACGGGATTGGTCTCAAGTGTTTTGTGCGTGTGCGCGAGGCATCCCATGCGCTCGTGATAAGTTGCAACATCACCGTGAAACGAAAACTCCATATTGTACAATCGGCGTCCAGATTTTAGTCATTCTGAAAATCAGTATTTGTATGTTGTCCGAGTCCTGACGTCAAATACCCTTCTGAAATGACCCATACAGGAAAGGATTTCTTTATTCTTTCAAGAGGTAACGTTTGGTGACATTTTGATTCATACTCTCTGCCCCCCCCCCCCCCCCCCATTCCGGTATCCACCATCTTCACTGTCCTCCCAGCGCTTGCGGGACTGAATTTCGTTACTGCGGCCCGCTAGTTAAGGTTTTTTGGAGGCCCCTTTTGTATATCTTAATCCAGAGCGTCCTGAGTGCCAACAATAGTTACTCCTTTGCAGTGACACGGCTAAAATGGCAACACAAGGCACTACGCCTTCTTTTGCAGAATATTTCTTAGGGTATCATGCGCTGCACAGCTAGATAGAGGACCACCAGGGGTCCGCAATGTTCCCACCGAAGTGTCTTTTCGACTGCGAAAAGAAATTTTAGAAAAAATCCAGGTTGGTTTCCGGCGCAGCCAGCTTTTTTGGTGGGCGATACATCACAATACGAAAAAAATTTCCAGGGGGGGCTGAAGCCCCATAAGCCCCCCCCCCCCCCCCCCCCTGGCTACGCCCCTTGGTACATGGTGAGGATGGAAAAAGCGCTAGAAGGTAGCAACATTGGATTTAATCTGTCACACAAACAGGCAGGCGCGATGGTTGAGCGGAAGCTTCCAGGTCTATTTTATGCTGACGATATTGTCTTATTTGCGGACAGTCAAGATGATATACAGCGGCTGGCAGATATATGCGGAAGGGAAGGCGAGGCTCTAGGACTAGGTTTTAGTGCAACAAATGTGGATTGATGTTATTCAATGATCACGAAGACCATGCGGTCTTAATACAGGGCCAAGAAATACCGAGGGTAAGCGAGTACAAGTACCTCGGAGTCTGGGTAAATGAGGGGGGATAGATATATGGAAGTACAAGAGAAAGCATCGGTAACAAAGGGAAAGAGGAATGCTGCAATCATGAAGCACAGAGAGTTATGGGGATACAATAGGTACGAGGTGCTTCGAGGGCTGTGGAAGGGTGTTATGGTTCCGGGGCTTACATTTGGGAACTCAGTGGTGTGCATGAAGTCAGAGGTGCAATCAGGAATGGATGTAAATCAAAGGACTGTGGGACGCTTCGCATTGGGCGCTCACGGGAAGACGACAAATGAGGCTGTAAAGGGTGATATGGGATGGACAGGTTTTGAAGTGAGGGAAGCTCAGAGCAAAATTAGATTTGAAGAGAGGCTGAGGAAAATGAAGGAGAGTAGATGGGCAGGGAAGGTTTTCAGGCATTTGTATAGAAAAAGCGTCGACACGCAGTGGAGAAAAAGAACTAGGAGGCTCACCAGTAAATATACGGCTAGCAGTGTGGGCGACATGGCAACAAGGAGCATTAAGGGAAAAGTCAGAGAGGCGGAGAGGACTTACTGGATGACAGCGATGGAAAAGAAGCCGGTTCTCAGTGACTACCGAAAGGGAAAAAACGAAATAATTAGGGAGAGGTTTTATGATAATTCAAGTGGAAGCGCTTTACTGTTTGAAGCAAGGTCGGGTTGCCTTAGAACGCGTAGCTATAAAGCGAGATTCTGTAACGAAGAAGAACAATGTACATGCTGTGGGGGGAACTAAGGAAACGATGGAACATGTACTGATTGAATGTGGCGACATCCACCCAGATATACGTGTGGGCACGAGTCTACATGAAGCCTTGGGTTTTAGGGACAACAATGGAAAGCTGAACACGTCCGCGATAGAAATAAGCAAGAGACGGTTAGAGTATTGGTGGAGGAAAAGTAGAGATAAAGGACAAAAATGAAGAATGGAGAAAAATAAGGTCATTCTGCCTTAAGAGGCAGAGAGATGGACCGTGAATTTATATTTTTCTTTGCTATAATAACATAGATTTAATCAATGTAGATAAGGCATTAGGCCAATATAAAAAGAGAGTTTTTTTTTTCGAGCCTGGTGGCAGACATGTCACCGCCCCGTTATAAAGGGGACGCTCATAGCATCCACCCATCCGGGGCGAATAGCTCGTTTGCGGCCTTCGCGATCAGCTCCGCTTTCTCAGATGTGCGCCGCAAAAAAGACAAAGAGAGAAAAGACTCCGCTCGTTAAATCGGCTGGGAAGAACATGTTTTAGACACCACGCGGCTGGTTGGCGCTGTTACGACCGGCTCTGGAATTTATTAGAGAGCTTTAGCAAGTTTATTCCAGTGTTATTCCAGCTTTAGCAAGTTTCGAAAATACGCTAGCGTATGGCGGTACCGCTCTTCCCTTCCCGGTCGTTGACCTTTTTGCCGGGCAAGGCACCCCAACACCACAAAAGCTTTCCCAAATGTTACTGTGGGGTTGTCACGCCTCATTCTTGCCTGTCAACCTACGCATTGTTTACGAGAAGCCTGTCGTTCGGAACGACGTGTTGTTCGGAGGACGCAGTGTCACTGGAACTGGGAGCGGCAAAGGCACAGCGAGAAGGAAAGAAGGAACGCTACCGTACTGCCTTACCGTATTTGCGTACCGTACGTGCCGTATTTCCAGAACTTGCTAAAACCACTCAATACCTTCTACTGGTCACGAAACTTCCGGCCAAGTTTGGTATAGGGACAGAACCTCCCGCCAGGGGCGCCACAGCAGCCAAGGGGGCTTTCATTGCTTTCATTGCAGCCGCTTGAACCAACGTTTATAGATACTATAAACGTATCTATAAACGTTGGCTTGAACAGCGTGTTTTTGGTGCGTTAAGAAGTTTCCTTGGCGGAGACTCGCTCTGGTAGCTTCACCGACATATTTCAAAGGTGTTTCATACTCTCTCCCATCGCTTAGTCAGCGTACCTGCGCGCAGCGGCCATTAATGTATGTTCGGTTGCGGCAGTGTTTCATTCCTTTCGATCGTGGCGAAATCGGCGTGCAGCCCCACACAGCACACCAATTTAGCCAACATTGTTAGGCCATGTCTTTTTGATGCTTTTTTATTTTTCTTCGAAGCTGTAGTCGATGTAAGCGGAAGAACGGGGATGAACAATGCCAGTACGCAGCTGTACGTACCGTCGGCGGGCGTGCATCACGCCTCTTCGCCGAGAAACGTACTGACGCGCGCAACTTACACGATGATGCTTTTTCGTGATGATGTATCCACGCTTTGAAAAAATACTTAGCCATAACTCTTCACAATATATATGACTGAGTTATAAGTTACTTTTGGGTACATTGCCGTGTGCCACCGACGCTCGGCGTAGGAAATGCCGCGTTAGGGGAAAAAACTGTAGATTGTCCGCATGTCGCTGGGTTCTCTGTCTCGGGCAGAGTGCATGTACAGAACTATGAAGTGAATATCAGAAGATTGTAACAATACATGCACACAAGCGAAAACCCTGATATTGCTCTTTACCACCTCGGTGGCTTAGTAGCCAAGGTGTGCTGCTAAACATGCCTGGTCACAGCGCTCGCATTTCGAAGGAGACGAAGTGCAAAAACTGGTGAATTTAGGTTTATAGGCACGTTGAAGAGTTATATGTGTTTTTACAACGAAAGCTGCATATGGCTACGCCCGCTGCAAAGTGCCAAGCGATTGTTTCATGTATTTTAATTTCTAGCCATGCTCTAACAACACCTTTCATTTGGACGAAAGTCAAACAAGGTTCTTGTGCCGCTGAATGATCTAGTGACTATTGAAATCTTTTAGCACCTTAACAAAAACCGTTAGGCTTCAGATATTTTATATTTTCATAACAAGTCAATGCAAGCTGTAACCATTTTATTTTCAAAACAGAAACTGAAGAAGGCGTACATATATGTGCAGAAGTATAAATAAATATGCATGATTACAAGCTCACAAAATACACCAGAAACAGTGAAGAATTTAACAGCACAAACAACTATCACAGTATTAAAAATATATACAGGGTGTCTACCAAGCTGACATACAAAATTCCCTGAGCTTTCCTGGTTTTCCCTGAGTGATTTTGCTGAAATTCCCTGAGTGAAACAATTTTCATTGTCAAAACGGGCAGACACCATGTCGCAAGGTGATATCACTCTCTAGTATGCACTTTAAAAAATAAAGCTGACTTAATCCCATTAGAATAGTACAGTGTACAGTTGAACATGCATCGATATAGCGAAGTCAGAAGAACGGGCAAGTTACGTCGTTATATCAAAACTTCGTTAAATGAAATGCCGCAAGAATGCTCGACTAATGCAGCCGCCTGAAAAGCTCTTTTTGTTTACGCCAAAAATATCGATTTTGTAGAACCTCAGATCTTGCGACCACGATTTCATGCCGCACTGGTGGGGCACGCGTAAGGACGAAATAATTGCAGGTTTGACGCACTGTGCAAGTGCGCCTACTCTGCTGCTGCTTCTTCTCATCAAAATGATGGGTGTTGCCTACAGTAGTGCAACGCCGATGCTGTCATGTTACCCAGCTGTACCATTTGCTCTCCACTCAGTCCGACAAACGCACAACACTGAAAACTGTACGTTGCACACTGGAAAAAAAAAAAAGTCGCTGTTTCGCTGAAAGGACGAAGCAATCAATGTGATAACAAATTGGAACTTTGAATGAATACAGGCTACAGCACCCAGGGGCGTAGCTAGAAATTCTTTTCGGAGGGGAAGGAAAAGACTTAGTCATGCTTTATACATGTTCGTGGGTGCATTTCAATCAGCTTGTGTATTTATACACATGCAAACTAAAAAAAATTTAGGTGGGGTTTGAACCTCCCAAACCAACCCTCCTCCCCTCCATCCCCCCCCCCTCCCCTCCATCCCCCCCCCCCCCCCTTCCCCGCCTGTCTGTGCCAGTGATAGCCGCTAACTACTACAAAAAAAAATGGCCACTGCAACAAGCCAAGTGATCGGTCTGTATCAGTGTTGTACGGAACGACGTTCCAGGAACTTTTGGCAGGAACGGAGGCACGCCACCGTTCCATTCAGGATCGGTGTAACTGTAATGGTAACTCATTACATTTAAGCAGGAACGGTAGAGGGAACGGCGTTCCTTCTGTAAATGTTCCACGGCATTCAACAGGCGCACGCACGCAGCACATCATGCACAACATGCAGGGCGGATGGGCGACCGTGTCAGGCGTGAAAATATAGCGCTCGCCAATCACGTGACTACGATGCATCCTGGTTTTTACTACAAGGCACCCGCCGGCGTCGCAGGGAAGCGAAAAACGCCGAGACTGACCACGTGCGGGATGAAAAATTGATTTTTTACACTCTAATGTTTCAGTGAATAGTATCTATTGACAAGCTTTGGCAACTTACTGGTAAGTGCTGTAAATTGAAAAGAAAGGTCTAATTAAGTTATGCTCGAGGTTTCCGGGTGTCATAGAAAGAAAACTATTGTCATCAAGAACCGGCACATGCTCTCTTCTTCATCGCCGTCCTCTTCCTCGTCGGCTTCGCTCCCAGAACACGGGCGCTGATTTGTCCGGCGCGGGATGCAATAACTCTGATGGGGTGAGAGAACGAGCACAGAGAGAGTGAGAGGAAGGGATATATAGCTAAAAAGAGATAAATTCTTGGTTACAAAACGTTTTCGGCGAGGCGAGATTCGACAGCGCCTATCTACGATCTGAAGGCGAGCATCGTAACCACTCGGCTATCTTGTTTTTTCTTTTTGTTTTTTTTTCTTTCATGGTATTTATTCAACATAGGCATGGTACTTTGAAGAATTCAATACGGACAGGGAACTAATATGTTCATTTTGCTCGTATCGCGACCCAACGACAAACATATAGTACTGAAGAATTCGCATTCATCTCAAGAGCGAATACATCAAATAACTGCCATTTCCCATTCTACACTAGAATGATGGTAAGGATAAACACTTCACCAATGCAATATACCATTCTGGCCGGCTTTCCATTTGCTCGTATGCATCTCTTAGCTTAGTGACCATGTACAAATGAAGTAGGATGTTGAGGAAATTATTGGCTATGCGTATTTCTGCAACATACGCACACGCTAGAAGAGTATAGCATATCTTTGTAAAGTACATTATATCAAGGGGGGTGGGAGGGATTAGTGATGGTGAGGAGGAGTGAAAGGAGGGGGGGGAAAACGAGTATATAGAGAAAAAGAAAAAAAGGAAGGCCAGCGAACGCACACAGAGAGAGAGAGATCGCGAATATATATATATATAAAGAAAGAGAAAGAAAAAAAATAAGAGAACGAAAGGCAAGAAAGAGAACAAAATATAGAAAGAGAAAGGACGAAATATGCAGAAATATGTTCGCTGACTCTGAACCGGGACTTTACAACGGTGCAAATGTGTATCCTGAACATTATTTTCTGCTGACACTGAAACATTGAATCAGAACTCATTAAACGCCTAAGATACGATTTCCTGTGCAAGAAGTTCAATTATATTGCCGCATTGGTGAAGATTTCTATTTGAATATGAGAAGTGCAGTATCATGACTGCGCCTTTGAAGAACGATGTTGAAAAGTGCCACATGTGTTGGACCTGAAGTAGACGAGCACGAAAGTTGCAGTTACATGTATGTAGTAAGGCCGGTGTTCTCGAAAAAATTTGTCTAGGAGCGTTTATTTAGATTTCTTTACTTATGTATAACTTGCTGTTGGCAATGTTACATTCGTTTGTAGCTTGATGGGAGCTTTAAATTGCTTACTTTATTTTGCCTCAGGGTAATCCGACACCATATATTTATTAAAACGTGAATTGTAACGTTAATGTAACGACACGTTCCAATTTTGGAAATGTAACTGTAACGAGTTCCTGTTGCATTTGAGGAACTTGTAACGGGAACTCGTTCCGAAATTGTGAAGGAACGAGGAACGAGCTTTTGTTCCTGTTTTAGAGGAACGTGTACAACACTGGTCTGTATCTTCAACAGGAACTTTGCGATCAAAGCACAACACGTGCAAAGGTATGAGCCGTCTACTCATCCCCTCGAAAGATTGAAGCAACTATTGCAATTCAACTATGTCGCAAAACATCACCATTTTGCCATAAGCAGCGGTGTGGCTAGTGACTGCAAGCTGCAGCTCCAAAAAATATTGGTTGACTGCTTAAGACTTGTTTCAGCTGTGCCCTCACAATACAAAAAAGAGCTTTCCCTTACGGGCAACACGCCTCTTGGTTAAGAGCTCGCCTGGAAATTTATTCTATTCGCCACAGTATCCCAAATAACATCTTCGAAGCCCGGAGGATCACAGGGTGTGAGAGCTTACAGGTATCCACCAACAAATGGCAGTGTTTGTTCTCATGCAGATCGGAACTGCTTGCAAGATACCAGCCTTGTAGGGAACAACCGCTTACTGAACGATCGCGATAGTTTGCATGATAACTGAGAGCTCTTTACATCTGCTGGTACCACCTCTACGACTACACATTGTTATGTTTGGCCCGGAGTTCTTCGAACCAGACGCCATTGCGCGTGAACCTGCCTGCCAGACTGCTTTCTACCCCGGTATCGGCGCTTAGCCGCGGAGGCATGGAGCCCCGCATTGTCCAGCACATGTTGTGCACACTTGTCGGGTGGGCTAGGCAGCTCGCTGTGGTCGGGTTATGAGGAACCAGACAGAGGGATCACGTCTTTTCTGGAGCCGGGTTGCACAGCGTGGGACGACGCCGCTGTTGAGGTTCTCATGGATTCAGCACCCCTTACTGGAACGGGGTGGCACAGCGTGGGCGACGCCGCCTTGGTACCTGCGGGTGTCCCGGTCAGCGGCCATCTTCTCCTCCGGGGTCATACTCCTTTCCCCCCACGCTCCTTAGGACTCAACCCCCCTCGCCTTGCGTTACAGAATCGAGTCTGCGAGGCGTGGGCCGGACACAAGTTTATTGTGTGGTGCGCTTGCGCACCCCATTGGACACCTTGGCCATGCTCATCATCAGCGAGTGGCCCACTTTCTGCCGTGCTTGTGGGCGGAACGCTGAGACGTCCAGACAGCTGATTCGCGGGAGCTGCTGCCACCGCCTCCTGAGGACCCCAGTGTTGGCAGACGAGGGGCCATAAAAGCGCAAGACATTTTGTACAAAACAGTTCATTCCTTGAGTTGAACTCGTTCACTCATCCTTCCACCATGTAAATAAACCTACGTTCCTTCTTGTAAGAACGCGTCCTCCTCACTGGAAAACATCGGCTATGTGGACGACGGCGGGGGCCAGCTACCGTAACGAGACCCGCCGGAACCCACTCCTTACAACATGCTTGTTACTTGTCACGCAGCGATAGTAAAAACACCATATCAGGCACTAACGTACGGCATGCGCTACAACGAATGCGGAACAGCACTGCGTAGTCACAGAACACCTAAATAACTGAGTGGTACGATGTGCCGTGCTTCATGGTTCCCGCATGCCATGCATCAGCAGGATAGTCTCCGATTTCGTCGCTCCGAAGTCGAGGAGAGCAACAAGGTGCACACTTTTCCCGCAGCCACACGGGCCACGAGATTTGAAAAATGTAGGCTGGTGCGAATAGTGAATTTCAGGTTCGAAGCGAATCATGATTTTGGCCGAATAATTTTGAATCAAATTCAAATGGTACATATCACATATTATAAAGAAAAATGGGCATATCTGTCAGGACCTAACTAACCTGCACAATACTTTTTTTTTTAAATTGAAACAAGGCCTGTGCAAATGTCATCTTTTTTTTCTTTTTGTTCAAACGAAGTGGAAACAACTTTGAATAGTAGCAAGATTTGACTTTCAGTAGAATGCAAGTGATTAGCTGTAAAATATGTTACATTTCAAAATTTACTATACTTAGAGCATATAAGCCGCTATAACAAGCTTTTAAACTTAAAAAATGACGAATGTATGTCAGTGTAATAGTATGTTCATTTAACCTTGAGGTAGGGCTTCGCGGCAGTGCGGATTTCCCCTGGATAAGTGTTTTCACGGCTTAGCACCCCTTCACTGCGGTGAAACCACCTTTACAGGGGGGATTGCATGCGGACTAGCAGTATACACTTAGGTGCTTTCCCGGCTCAGCACCTTTACACTGCAGTGAAACCACCTTTACAGGGGGTCACACCCGGACGCGCCTTTACAATCCCTCCCAACTCCAGCCGGTGACTGCAGCGCCGCGGCGAGTCAGGGCGCGAACTAATACGAGCGCCCGCGCGCTAGGTGCTTTTCTGACGACCGCGCGCTGCCTAGGCACCAAAGTGCGCGGACGTCCCTAGCTGTTTTAGTCCCTAGCGCTGTGGTTGGGCTCGCAACGCGCTGGCTGTGAGAGTTGTGCGGCGGGTTTGTATGATTGCAATATTATTCCCTTCGAATGTGACGATACATGAAGTGCTGGCTGTTTCGTGCAAGCGCTAGTGTTGAATGACCAACATCCCCTGTGTATGTGATCGCGCACGAGTACTGACGTGTTTTGTGTGTGCTGTGCGGCGGTTTGTATGATAGCGAGCGGCACGGCCGGCGGCGAGAAGAGCACTTCAGGGTCTGTGTGTGTGATGTGTGCACGCTGGATGATACGCGAGTGTTGGCTGTTTTGTGCAAGCGGTGCCCACGTCGATGTGATCATGCACGAGTGCTGGCTGTTTTGTGCGTGTTGTGCGGCACCTTGTATGATTGCAATATGAGATGATACGTGAGTGTTGGCTGTTTCGTGCAAGCGGTAGTGTTGAATGGAATGACCAATATCCCGCGTCGATGTGATCATGCGCGAGTGCTGGTTATTTCGTGCAGGCGTTAGTTCTGTATGAGATGGTGGTCACTGACGCGCTCTACTGACGATTTGGAAAGCTAACATCGGCGCCACTCGGGTACTTACTGCATGTGGTCATATTTAAGTGCGATCAGGACCGATTGCGGTCTGATCGCAATTGGACGACGGCTGCACCGTATTTCATCCTGATTAGTTTGGACCGTGTTGCAGCGACTAATGCCGGTGACACTCGAGCACTTTTGATCGCCATCAACAAGTTTGTCGCTGCTGCGCGGTACAGCCTAATCCGGATCGAGTTTTGCGCAGACGCCCTGATCGCGATCAAAAGTGTCCGTGTGACACCGGCATGTATAGGCACCGGGCGCGGGGACTGGTGGCGCCTCTTTCGGTGGCGACGGGGAACTAATGGAATGGGAGTGCCGAAAAGGGCGCAGGCGCTTGCTGCGGGGGCGCGGGGCTGGACGTTCGTTTCTCTTTATTGTGCTCTCGTCGCTTGTGTCGTGCGCTGCCGAAATCTACGTGTGCGCGAAGACTGAAGATTACAATATCTTAAGGGTCGGCGAAGGATCGAAAAGAAATGTAAAACATAACAGGAACGGGGGGCGTGCAAAAATACAACTGAGGAACAAGTGCAATCGGCGAAGCATCCAGTAAAGACGAGAAGGGAATGGGAGACGTACGCTCTGTTTTTTTAATGTTAGGGGACAATGTTAACGTATAGACAGAATAACAAAGTATTAGGAAAAATTCGGCAGATCTCACGTATTGTGGGAACCGATTTTATGCAAATCAGCGAGTCTATGCTGCATTTTCTTTTTTAGCTTTAAGTCACGCGTAACGAGGTGGATCGACGTGTTTTTGTAGATGGAGTTGTGTGCACATAGTGTGTTTAATAAGCATGCCGACTACACTGACGTTTAAAGGCTAACTTGTGGTCTGACGTAATGTTAGCGCTCATGTTAGAGAACAGACGTCAGTGTTATTGAAACGAAGCGCACGCTACGTTGCGATTCACATTTCGTGCCGATGCTGTGAATATCATACGCGTAGCGTTGATCAGAGTATTGTTCCGGGTCGAGCAACGCTTGAATATAGCTTGCAGATTCATAGGAGCACATATGTAATGTTTATCTGACGGTTATAAAAGCGGAGCCAACATTGAAATTAAAGGGGTAGCACAAACTTAGAAAACAAAGACACGAGAAAACAAGTACGAGGGAACGTCCGACCTTTCTGCTCCCTCCTACTTTTTTTCTCGTGTCTATTTTCTAAGTTTGCGCTACTATGTACCCCTTTGATGTTAACCAACTCGCCCAACAAGAAGTCTTAATAAAACCAAGATTGGCGTTAAGCCGACGTAACGTCTGTTTCATATGAGTACATGAGTAATGTTTATTACCTTGTCATGAAATTAGATAGCCAGCACTGCAACCACAATTGACGTTGGTTGCACCGACATTTTTCTTGCACATAGTATCTTTTCAAAAGTAATTTGAAGTCATGGCTTGGCTCTGTGGTAGAATATTTGATATCCGCTCAGAGTACCTGGTTTCGACTCCTACTGGGATCTGGATTTCTATTCTTTGCATACGTCGGGTTCACGTGGCTGATGCCGGATTTTTTGGACATGCACCCGCTTAAATTATCAATGTCTGTTCTCGCCGTTCCTGGGTCGATCCACTGTGAATCACCTGTGCCTCATACCAGCATCCCGCGGCCCGTGGTATACGCCCGCTATGTGCCGCACATGACTGGAAAGATTTTCGCGCTACTCATACCACCATATCACAACCAGACAGCCATGTTCGTCTTATTTTCGTACCCACCTATGCCAATTTTGGTACCACGAGAGCGCCCAGACGTAGGCGGCTAGATCGAGAAATAGAGGCATTTATAGACAGAGATAAGAAATGCTTTGCGTTTAAAATAGAAATAGGAATGGGGATACCTAGATCTAGCTCCACATCGTAGCTTATCGCATTGAACTTCGTCTGCGGGGTGCACTTGCAAAGCAATTTGTAGTCGTTGTCGCTTTTATATTCCTTGATGTCAAGCACGTGGCCAGCTTCGTGCAAGCGGTGACCGTTCTCTAGAGCAAACGCATGAAAACGCGTACGCCGGCTGGTCAAGCCTTGAAAGCCGCAACGCAATGTAACCGGCATCGCCATTAGTGCGCGTGCGCTGTCAGTACTCGCCTTCCCGCCAGGAGTCCAACAGTGAGGAGCAGCGCTGAGTTTGGCAGTTAAAATACAAAGATGTTTATTTTACAACACTTTCGCCAATCGGGCCGGTCTCATTTGCAGTCCCGAAAGGGAGGAGGCATCGCGCCTCTGGTCCGCCTCCAAACGAAAGCAAACGCATAAAAGCACAGCACCACGCAAAGAAGCCTAGTCGATTGACGTTCCGACGGTGCTCTGCATGGGTGTGAAGACATGAAAAGAACATGTGTCATCCTTTCTTGATGACTTGGCGACCATTGAATGCTGCCACGACCGCAAACGACTGCGGGGGAGTCTCCCTGGAGCCCGACGAGTGGCCCCGTTATCTGAACACATGTCCGACAGTCGAACGCTTCGTGCTTTGTTCAAGAAACACTGCTGCTGCCGCTTCTCTTTGCCTTGGGCGACAAACGAAACAGCTTACAGCTTGCGATTGTCTAAAAAGAAACGCCGCCGCTACTACTTGAATACGTTGCCGAAAGTAGCAGAGCCTTCTCCGCGTCGTCTGCTTCACATGCCAGTGCTTTCACTGCCGCCGCTAGGGGCGCTTTTCGGGAGGGGCGCCGCTGGCGCCGTACGACGGCCGCCCGGTGCCTATATCGCGTTGTGTCCACTACTCGCACAGTTAGTCCAAGTAACACAGAGAAAAAAACCAAATGTGGCTGCGATATCCTCTGTCGGTTGCTGGTTGCATCAGTGCATGACAATTTATGAAAAGCAGTCTACTACATATACAAAGTTATCGTATCAAGATTATGCAGAAAAGGTGCATTATACTAGGCAAGTCTCTAGAATAAGGGGACGTCTGCAAAAAAAGCGCATGCACATGTTCGGTCTTGCAAAATCAACTATCACAAGGGAAATTCGAGGACTTTTCGTTCTTGAAGAAGTACAATGTCATTTTGAGTCCTGGAAGTTGGAGATTTTCGTGTGCGTGTGATTTTCGTGTGCGTGTTTTTTTTCTTTGTTTTTTTTGCAAAAGGACGTCACATTTACTTGACTATCAGATGGGCACGTTCGTCCGCATTTGGCAGCTAGTGAACGTTCCAAGCTTTTTTTGTGCATTGGTGTGCGTAGCATAACGCCACGGCTGTCTGCCCACTGCTGCAGCTTCTTGCTCAAGAATGCCGGTCCATTGTCAGAGATCACCACTTTGAGCTCTGAGAATATCGCTCGGTCAAGCAAAGCCATGACGCTGTTTGCATCTTCTCGGCCGGGTCGCGTCGCCACCATCCTGGTGCACTTATCTATGGCAATCGGGAAAGACTGTGTCCTGCGAACTCCTGCAATCTTCTTCTTCAATTCCGCAAAGTCCACGTGCACGACTTCAAATGGTTTGTCCGAGTGGTTTGGCAAAACGAGCTCGTCGGGTCGAGGTCGGTATTTGGCTTTGTTCAACTGACACAAGTGGCACGACTTAACGTATTCTTCGATGTCTTTTTTCATATTTTTCCATGTGTAGCGTCTGAAAATTTTGTTATAGGTTCGCCAGAAGCCATCATGACCACCTGATTGCGGGCTATCGTGGTACAAGTGAAGAACTTTTGGAATTAGGGTCTCTGGAACAGTGAACTTGCCGTCCTTGAAGTGAAGACTTTCATAACCTTCCCATAATCTCGTTAAGTTTATAGTTCCATGTGGGACCTCGATTGCTAATCGAGACAAGGCATCTGCGTCTGTGAGATGAGTACCTGCACGATGGAAGACGTCAAAGTCGTACTGCTGAAGTTCATTGACCCATCTGGCCAATTTCCCTCTAGGCTCTGACATATTCAAAAGGTGCATTAGTGCTTGATGGCCAGTGTACAATGCAAACTTTCGCCCGTCGATATATGATCAGAAGTAGCGGACCGCCATTAAAACTGCAAGAGCCTCCTTCTCAGTTGTTGAATAATTTTGCCGAGTTCAGTTGAAGGTGTAGGGGTAGTATCCTATAACCCTCAGCTCATAGGCGTGCGCACGAGGGGGGGCAGAGGGGGCGGCCGCCCCCCCTAGTCACCTGAGAGAGGGGGGGCGCAAATTCCGCCCCATACATTGACTTAATAGGAAGGGGGGGGCGCTGCGATGAACCTTCGCCCCTCCCTGCCCCCCCCTGAAGGGGAACCCTGTGCACGCGTATGCCTCAGCTGCTGAGCTGGCGGAGAACTGACGTCTCTTTGGTAAAGAACAGCCCCTGTGCCATAATTTGAAGCGTCTATATTCATCTCAAAAGGTCAGCTGTAGTCTGGTAAGGTAAGCATAGGGTCCGACGAAATGCGTTGTACAAGTTCTTGATAAGCCCTTTCGCATTCCTTGGTCCAGACAAAGGGCACGTCTTTCTTCGTGAGCTTCGTCAAGCACTTTGTCATCTTTGAGAAACCTTTAATAAAACCTCTGAAGTGGCCTGCGAGTCCTAGAAAAACTCTGAGCGAGTGAATATCATGTGGCTTCTTAAGCGTCGTGATCCTTTGGACGGACTCCTGTTTAGTACTCTTGGTAGTTCCGTCGAACACTTTCCCAAGGAAAACGACTTTTGACTTGAAGAATTCACTCTTCTTCTCATATATCTTTAGGTCCGCGTCACCAAGAGCTTGTAGCACTTTTCCAAGGTGTTCAGAGTGCTCCTCTTCTGACCGCGAGTACACGAGAATGTCATCAATGTACACGTTACAGAAGATTCCCAAGTGTGGCTTCAAAACGCTGTTCATCATCTTCTGAAACCAGGCGGGAGAATTTTTGCAGTCAAATGGAAGTCGGTTGTATTCATACACGTCGAACGGTGTAATGAACGCGGAGAACCTCTTTGTCTCTTCTTGCAGAGGCACTAGCCAGAAGCCTTTGCAAAGGTCGAGACGAGAGAAAACTTTGCAGCCTCTGGTTTCATTAATGATTTTGTCAATATGCGGCATTGGAAAAAGGAAAAGGTCAGTTTGTTTGTTTATCTGTCTATAGTCGGTGCAGAGACGAAATGGTCCGTCCTCTTCAGGTGCGATGGTTATTGGCGAAGCAAAAGGAGACGTAGAAGGCCGTATGACGCCGGCGTCCAGCATTTTCTGTAGCTCTCCCTTCAGCCAAACCTTCTTTTCTCTCGACATGTTATAGGCCTTTCGCTTCACCACTGTTGTATCTCGCAGTTCAAATGGAACTTGAAACTTTGAGGTCGCTTTTGGGTATCCGCCTATGCAAAGCGATTCAGGATACATGCGAATGATGTCTTCTGCGGCAGTGGGCTTACGGGGATGATCGCCGACGGCTGTGAAGGTGGCCAGCTGACGGTCATCTTGCGTGGTAACTTGCCCATCCCAGTATAGATTCAAACATAGTTCTTGCATAACTGGACGGGACATGAGAAGCTCATATTTGACACCGTGAAGGACCAGTGCTTTTACAATGGTGCTCTTGCCTTGACGCGCAATAAGGATGTCTGCCCAATTCATCATGCACTTGTTCCTTTCCATCATACCCGTGTACGATGACAGGGGAATCCTTTCTTACATTCAACTCGGGAATCACGCTCTTGTTGATTACTAGAGGCAGGATTTTTAGGCACTAAAAAATTGCGTTTTAGGCGCCAAAAACAGGCAGACAAAACACAGTTTTAGGCCCCCTAAATCGTAAATATAGGCGCAATAAATATTTACAAAAACTCAAATTTTCGAGGAAAGACGTGTACGACCTGTGTCTACGACGGGAAAGCAAACAAATCTTATAGTTTATGATGGCACAAAGGCGTCAATGGTTTAACTAGCCATGATATTGTCCGTTTTCCCGCACGGTTTCCAGAACACGGTCTCTTCTTTTATTGTTCAGCATTGGTGAGTTGAGTGTCCGCCGTCGAATAAACACGCTCCTGGGTTTCTTTCTTTTCTGCATGGCTGCGAAGGGCAGCCCAGGAGCCAATAGCCAGACCGCTAAAAGGCAAGAAGGGTATTTTAGCCTCGTATTGGCCGGGTCTAATCGCGCAGGGTCAATTTATCCTCTGCCTGTGAACGCCTTCAAGGGTCCGGTACCAGGTTTGAGCATTTCGAGCTGGCAAGTGTAATGCATGCACTGGGCACTAACGATCACGTCTGCCAAGATTTGCAACGCTACGCGCCCCGGAAAGAGGTAAAATGTCAGACTAAACGCCGCTTGCCCTTGATCTCACGGGCGCGCGCAGCAATATGGAGGAAGTGACGTACAACAAGGAATGGTCCTGCGTACATCACAGTAGTACGTGACACTGCGAGAACGATTCGAGGCGACATGTGTAATTTGTGCAATCTGTTGCTTCAATAGAAGATTGAAAGTGGTAGAAATATTAAAACATACAAACAGAATCTGTGTGCGTTTTTATTTATTTTTTTTACTTAGAATCGAGCGCGATGCGAGACTAAGCTGCCTCCACCATTTGCGTTCATGTTCTCGCCGTTGCCGCGTCGTGCCGGCGCCAGCCCTGACAACGCTTGGCGTTCTTTTGATGGATCGTCCCTTACAGCAGTTCCAACGGTGCGACGCGCTCTGTCGTGGTAAGGATACATAATCCATTCCCGCCTCTCCAAGCGCAAAGAGGGATCCATCCCACAGAAACAGGCAGTACACTAGAGAGAGCGCCGAAACTATACAACACCACTTGTGTGCACGACCTGGCTTGGGCATGTCATGCGCACAAATGTAACCTGCTGCGTGCGCATGACGTGTTGATGCGTCTGCGTAGTGTGATCTTCCGGCTACGAGTTGCTCCGATACCGAAGAGGGCAGGGTAGAAATTAGGCTTGCGAGTGGCAAAGGTTTCAAGCTCACCTACCAGCATCATGCTTTCGCGGCTCATAATGAAGCAGTCATAAAGTTCTTGCGGTACAAAGCTCTTCATTGGGCACGCACCAACTTCCAGTGTTTAGCTAAAAGTTCTTATGTGACCTGGTGAAGCGCCCTTTAAGAAGTAAATTACAAATGAAACAAAAGCCAAGTCCACATCTAATTTTTTTTTTACCTGCACTCTACATTCTCCTGACGGCAATCCATGCATGGTTTCACATTCGTTCTCCATCTTCCTGGTGCTGCACTGAGGCACCTCCTGTTCCCTGCCCTCCATCACACCCAGGTCTTCAAGGAGGGTCTTTAAGTCCTTGGGAACACTGGACTGGAAAACTGGCTGTAAAAGCCGCCCGCCACGTCCTCCACCACGGACGCCACTCTCCTCTTTTCTCCTCTTGCCACATTTATTGCACTATATACGCTGGGACGTGCTCCCATTTAGGGTTGCAGAAATAGCGCCTTTTCCTCTCCTCCTCCTCCCCCTGCTCCAACCGCTTGCGCCATGTCAGTGCGGTGGGGTAAAGTGGCCGGCGCGTCCCATTTCACTACTGCTAGCGGTTGCTTACCAGAAGTTTGTTGAAGTAGGGAGCTAGGTTGTGGCACCCCATAGAGTTCCGAAACGTCAATTTTGCCCGGTAACATAAATTACGGTCTCAAACTGTACTCGAAAGCAAAATTTGAGTTTAAATAGTGCTCATATGGGCACCGTTCTTGAATATAGGCATTTATAGGCACCTATAGACATTTAGGCACAAACCCCAAAAATAGGCATTTATAGGCACTATAAAAACACTATAAAAGCCGTCCTTAACCCCTAATTCGTGCTCGTATATCAAAGTGGCACAATAGGAACGCAAGGAACAAAATAGGCATTTGCCTATAATCCGGTCTCTATTGATTACAGTAATAGACGCTCCGCTATCAACGAGCGCTTTCATGTTCTTTCCATTAACTTGCGTAGGCACGTACACGAACTTGGAGCGGTCAGTGAGAAAAATCGTTTCTAGTATTTGAGACAAGATATCGTCAGACATTCCTTTGACTATTGTATGCTTCTTTTTCTGCCTTGGATTGTATTCTGCAGATGAATCCGGTTTGCTGAGCTTATCTCGCCATCCGGGTGGTGGAAGCGTTTCAGCCGTGTTCGCTGCTGTCGCCGCAGACTGTGGCTGTTGAACCAACAGCTTCATGATCTGTAGTAGCTCCTCGGGCGTTTGTGGTCTTCCAAGCTGAACATGGTGCTGCATACATTTAGGAAGTCCCAATATGATCAGACACACAAGTGATGCGTCGGAGAGAGCAGAATCTGCGGCATGCAAAAGCCTCCATTTTTCAAAAAAGTAGTTCATAACCGAACCAGAAAGGTATTTTAAGGCTAATGCACGGTACCAACTTTGAAACCTGTTTTCAGAGAACGTTGAGAGAAAGTTCTGCCTCCAATTCGCCCAAGTATGTCCTGCCTTTCCTGTTGCTCGTACCTCATACCACATCTTCGCGACGCCTCCCAAGTACAATGATATGTTCATACTTTATCACGATCGTCTTGCCAAATATTTCGATCGCACGCATACTCATAGAAGTTAAGCCAGGCCTGAGCACTCATTGATGACGATTCATCGTAGACCTCTGGCTTAATTAATTCTCTTGGCGTTTTTGGATATCGGTCAAGGCCTGTTCGCATTATAAGCTCCAACAGATGTTGTTGCCGCTTGCCGTTTTCTTCCGGCAGCTTGATTACAGCTTGAAAAATATCATTGCTTCTTAAAACGCTGTTTGTGTCGGTGAAAGCTGTATTCACTTTCGTAAATTCTGCTTCCTGTGTCCTGTCCTCACTACGCCGCCCTGGAGTAAGCGCGGTTGCCGCTTCAAGCTCGTGGTCACTCATTTTCGGCGATGTGTCCCCGAACACTCAAAGATCGCGCGAACACGTCGTACTTCCACCATAGACACGGCATACAACGCTCACCGTCTTGACATCATTACATCATTCTCACGGCTCGCAGCGATGTAGACGCACATTGTCCTCAGGAAGTTGGAGCTGGTCAGGGGCGTAGCACAGGATCCTGTCGTCGGCTGCCCCAAGTTTGTAACGACACCGAGAATCACAAAGCCAACACGGTCGCCATTACTGTTTATTTCAGTTCTTCCTCTAGACCTCGAAGAACTGCCCTCTTGTGTCTTCTTTTCCGTCTTCTTCCTTACATCAGATGGGCACGTTCGTTCGCATTGGGCAGCCAGTGAATGTTCCAAGCTTTTTGTGTAAGTTGGTGTGCACGCGCAATACTAAATAGCGTCAAACTATATTTGTCGGCTCCTCCATATTATAAACAACTTCATTTTTCGGCATAGTCACTATGATGAAGCAATAGTTCTTGTAATATTGAACGAAATTCCTTGAAACTTTTCGTGCTAAGCAGCTGGCTTCCCACAATGTAATTTTTACTAATAATTACCATTAAAACTCGATCTAGCGAAACCCGATTTTACGAAGTTCCTATTGTAACGAAGAAATTTACATTCCCAAGTATCCATAAGGTGCAGTGTTGTCCTCAACCCGTTTTAGCGAACTAATTTGGCCACCAAACCCGATTTAAAGAAGTTTTTCCTAAAATGACTGCGTAAAAAAGTTGTGATTTTTTTCTAATTTTGACCATGACAGAGTTTTCTTCGAGCATGCGCTCTAACGCTATCACATAAAAAAATTTATGTGCCCTAGCTGCATCCCTAGCTTTACTTTTACAAGGCTGCATGCCGCACCCATGCACAGAAGAACAGCGGCTGCAGCAGTCAGCAGTGCTCTTACGTTCTGGCTGGTACCAGAGGCGACAGTGGTTGCTTTCATTATTTTATGGTTTATTCGACAGACTGCACTGATCATCTCCTGTCCTCTTTCTAGCTCGGCCTGCTCGCACAATCACTGCATTCATTCTCCGTGTCATCACATATCGGAAGCTTGTCATAGCTTCACATGACCTTGCCTGCACCACCCAGACACTGCATCCCCTGTGTCGGGGCTGCCCTCATAGATTTTTCAGACATGCAGGTCAGGGTGGCCGCCAAAAAGAAAGAAACTACTTTATTTCTTCAGTAGCACTACAGAAACAGTGGCAAGAGCACAAGGCACCAAGGCCTGACAGAGGTTCCTGCTCTGCTCATAGATTAGGCAGTAGTGAATTAATTACATGCAGGATAAAAGGATATGAAACATGTTTTACAACTTTATAAAAAAAAATAGTGTTAACTGACACGAAGCAATAATGCATAAATGCAATAGTGCGCGCGAGATTCAGGTTACTATCTTACATATGCTGAATACAATCACATTAATTCATATTACATAAATAATATTGGCATATCAACGAGGAATAAGTGAAAATAAAAAACATGACCAGATTTCAGTTCTTTAACCTCGGTGAAAAGGTTATGCAACATGGCTTTGATAAATGCAACAAATATCAGTAACACTTGAGTAACTTGACTTTTTGAGTACATTGCCATAAAATCCCGAGCAAGCACCCCCTGCTTTTTTTTGGGAGATATTTGAAGTATGTGCCATTAACCAAGCAAGGGCCCCCCCTTCCCTTACCATTTTCACCGTTTCAATAACTCTTTATTGTAAGAGGGCAAATAAAAACAGTGAATGCATGTGTATGCATTAGAAGCATGGGTGTGCATTCTTTATTCTGAGTGGATCTTCCGCCACCATCTTGAATTTTGATTCATGACGGAGGTAGTACCTTATTTTTCACCATTGGGAGGGGTGGGGGGGGCTTGCTCGGGATTTTATGGTAGTGGAAGTGAAAGACAGTGAGCGTCCATATTTTCTGCAAGTTCCAATCCTGCACAAGTTGATTCCATTTTATGCGTGCAAATTTCTTCATTTCATCATCCCATCTTGCCCTCTGCCTTTCTCAGCTATGCTTCCCATCTTTTGGTGTACATCCAATCTTTCTGACTGGCCATTGGTATCTCTCCCTCGCATTACGTGACCTGCCCAGGCCCAGCTTTTTTTTTTAATGTCAGCTAGAATGTCATCTACCCCTGTCTGTTTTCTTATCAACTCTGCTCTTTTCATATCTCTTTATGTTATGCCAATTATTTTCTGTTTCATCGTACGTTGCATGGTTCTTATCTTGTTCTGGAGTTTTCCTTTTTTATTGTAGTCTAAGTTTCCACTCCATATGTTAGTATCGGCAGCATACAATAGTTATACACTTTCCGCTTCAGCGACAGTTGTGAATTGCCTGTCATTATTTGGGAATGTCTGCCATACGTGCTCCAGCCCATCTGTATTCTTTGATAAGCTTCCTTTTCATGAGTAGAGTTTCCCGTGAATATCTGACTTAAATACATATATTCTAATAATTATAGTGTCCCGTTGCAACTTGCAAACTCTCGGTGTCTCGTTGTGTCTCCTAACATTTTATCTTTGTCTTTCACTTATTTATCTTTAACCCTACGTTAACACTTTCTTGGTTTAGACCCTCAGTCGTTTTTTTGTAGTTTGTCGGCATCACTGCTGAAAAGCACGATGTCATCTGCAAACCGTAAGTACCGAGTTATTCTCTGTCAGGCTTTATTCCTGTTTCTTCCCAACATGGTGGATCAAATACTTCTGCTAAGCATGCCATAAACATTACTGAGATTGCATCTCCTTGCCAGACCCATTTCACAATTGGAATTTTTCTGCTCTGCTGTAGACTTTCTGTAGATGTTGGCTAGGGTATTCATGTATGCATTATATACTGCTTGACAACGCAATGTCTCTAAGACTGCTGGTATTTCCACTGAGCCAAATGCCTTTTCGTAGTCTGTGCAAGCCAAGTAAATGGGTGGGTTCCGTTTCGCACATTTTTCAGTTGTTTGATTGCGCACATGGCTATGATCCACAGTGGTACATCCTTTCTTGACGCTAGCTTGCTCTTTAGGTTGATTTAAGTCAAGTATCTCTTATTGTATTTGAAATTATTTTTGTGAATATTTTGTGTAACAGTAGGAGTAAGCTGATCTGTGTATAATTCTTTAAATCTTTCATGTCTCCTTTTTAGTGTAGTTGTATGGTACTCGTGTTTTTCCAGTTTGCTGGTACATTTTATTCGCCAGTAAATGAGACATTGTGCGTAAAGTGTTGCAAGCTTATCAATACGAGATCTCCTCCATCTTTGATCAAATCAACAGCTTCACTGGACGCTTTTCCATGGGTCGTGTTTTGTAGGGCTCTTTTCTGTTCACCTTTTTCATTCCTTCAGGGCAGTGGCGTAAATCCAGAAAAATCACAAGGGCGGACACGCATCCCCTCATGGTGGCCATTTTGTTTTTATAATTATAGGCTTTATGTTTAATTATGCAAAAATTAAAGTCATGCCTTGAAATAAAATAAATAAAGTGAGCATGGGCCTTGGCGCCGGGCCAGGGAGCTTATAAACTAACAGCAATGAGCAGTCAATAGTAAAAATGTAGGTTGACGAAGTAAAGTTTCGAAGTTTAATTATGGGCTCGTGCATATTTCTAGTAAGTATGTCATTTGGGTTAAACAATCAAGCGCAAATGCTAGAACATTAGGGTACACTTTTAGGAATAGCCTAGTGCTATATTGAATTCTGCTGTATAGCATAGTGTGCTGTATTAAACTAACTATCAAGAAATTCAAAGGTGATGTTTGAAAGCTAAATCTCAAGGGGCATACTTGCAAGGGGCGTCACCCCCCCCCCCCCCAGCCAGACCACAAGGGGGGGTCAGGACCACCTAACCACCCCCCCCCCCCTTCGTGATTTACGCCACTGCGTCAGGGTAGCGTATCCAACCAGATTCATTCCTTGCTAGCCTTCCTATTTTCTGTTTCCTTCTTTCTAACTTTGTTTATATTTACTCATAGAACTTAATTGTTTTGTTGAACTTTGGCTTCTTTCTGTGTTAGATGGCTTGTTTGTGAGCTGTACTGCTCAGAGTAGAAGTCTTGTGCGACCCTCACTATGTTGCTGAAACTGATGATAACATTGCCCTACTTATCTTTTAGAGTGTGCATTCGTAAACAGAGCTGGCTGTTGTGACGCTCCATCCTTTTTTTTCTTCACTGCTTCGTCTATTTCTTCGACGCTATAATTCCTTATGTCACAGATCTTGTTTCGTTGATCAGCTTTGTTAGCTCCGCTAATTCAATTTTAGATGTTGAGTTGGTAGCTCCTGTGTGTTGTTTTTTTTTTAGGTCTTTTGCGATTTGGGAGAGTTTGCTTGCTTCCCCCGTAGTGCTTTCACCCAACTGCAGTCGTGCTTCAGGAATCAGTGTAGTTATGGCTTTGTTCATTTCCTCTATGTCATAATCTTTCCCTTGTTCTAAGACAACGTATTTGCCCGTAAGGCCTATTTTAATTTGCCTGGTTTTTATTGCGACTGCGTCTGTGTTGGCCTGCTTTTCGGTGGTTAACTTTTTTTCTTGTTCTGTTCAGGCTGAGTGTGATCTTTTTCCCTAACCTGTGATCAGACTTGTACACGTTACAGAAGATAAGTAACTGATTACAATTACTTCTTTTGAAATGTAATTGATTACAGTGGTCAATTACCCCAGAAAGATAACGGAGCAATTGCAGAAATGTAACCGGTTACTTTTGCGTTACTTTCCTTCAAAATTTTCTTGCCATAACAACACGTTTACGGAAACTACAATGGACTACTGTGACTTGCATAGTAGAGAGAATGCTGGAGGCTTGCGTAAAGGCTGCGAGGCTTACAGCGGCTTCTGTGATGTAGTGTTACACATTGTTAACAGCCATCGTTGACTCTTCCACATTTCCTCGTTAAGAGGTCGGCTGCTTCTCTGATCACTCTCTCAGTGCATGCGCTGGAGGGAAGGGTGGTGTTATAATGTAGGAACACCTTGTGCACCAGCTCGTAGTTGCGCAATGCTTCAGTGCTAGTGTCCGTGTCCTCTACGAAGCATTGCGCATTGCTGTTGCTGGCACTTGGGTAAGGCGTTGAAGGTAACGCCTAAGAAAAGGTGAAGAAATAGGTCTGACGGGAGGGGTTCCCTACAGAGTGGTCGCATATTATTTGGGACGAGCATTGCTGTAGAAGACAGATTACAACTTGGTTTTGGGAAAAAAAAGGTAATTGATTGCTGGTAATCAATTACAAGAAAATGTAATTGAATTACCCACAATGTTGCATTTTCGAAAAAAGTAATCGATTATATTACTAGAAAATGTAATTGATTACAAGTTGTAACACAATACGTACAGCCGCTCCCACAAATTTACGGAACGCGGGCTCCACTGAAAATGCGAATTTCCGCTCTGTTAGTGCACGGCGCATCTAACCTAGCAGGTAGCTGCGTAGGTCGCAAGCACTACTACAAGCTAGAACATCTGTTTGGGGGGCTATGTTCAAAGACAAAGCGGGAATATATCATTTTCGGAAATTTTGTGTTCCGAAAACTTTTGAGGGCGGGGGTACAACTCTGCCTGGGATCGCTACATTTTACCTTGCGCATTGCGCAGCTCTTTTTAAAAAGGAAAATGCAGAACTGTCCTCCGCATGTACACACTAGTGCAGTGGCTGGCAAGCAACGCTGAGCATACGCGTGACTGTGGCTCCGCTCTATTTTGAGGGGACCCTTGCAAAGTTCTCTGCAAATTATACGAAAAAAGGCATTTTTTGGGTGCCTTGCGGTTTCTCATTCAATTTCGGCGGGTTGTGCTGATGATGATGACAATGAAATTCAAGCGCGTGAAGAGATTGTCCTTCGTAGTAATCTGTTCTAACTTTATGCTAAGTCATGCCAAAGTAACAAATATAAAAAATAAAGTGAGAAGTTAAAGACGAAAAAGCATTAAACATGAATCGCCGCTGTGAATTTTGCTCGCAGCAACCTTGGCTAACGTTGGCTCAGCGTTGACTCGCAGTGCTCTTGCGAAGCGCCATCTGTTTCTCGTGAAAGTAAGAGAAAGTGTCATGGCGGCTTCCGGTCTTGTCGGACCAGCGCGAAGTTCAAGCTATGTGCTTGTTTGCCGCAAGCATCCTTCCTCGTGATAAATCTACTCTTCTGTGACCACAGTGATATCTGCAAATGTTCACAGCTCGAAAGTGCACCTCATGTAGCCGACGGGTAAGCTGTCAACCTCCACCTTATCTCCGGATGAACGCGCTCTCGCACCATAAATATTGTGGCAGTGATGGTAATGCCGTTCCGTGTTAAATGTACCACAATTCGAAAACTTTCTCTCTGTGCAAGTTGCTCGATTAGTACGGTAGCCTGATGAGATTATTTCAGAGGCTTAGTACAGGTCTTGACAATAAAAATAGCACTTAAATTAGCGACGTACCGTACTTCCAGCGCGGTTACCCGATACCGCTAAAATACTGTTCGCGTTGTTGTGACGCTATGTATACGCATGATGTCTGTTTGCATGTCAATTAAACACGTTGCTGGCCATAGGATCACGATAATAAGAGGTTTTCAGGCACAAGTGCCAGGTACGGGCGTAGAATGCCTAGACAGTCACTTTAATTTGAATAAAAGAGTGAATTACTCGTTATGGATGAATAAGAACGCTCATAGTAAGGTGCGTGAAATACATGCAAGCAGTAAGATTACGGCAGTGATTAGTGGAGTGTGCTACAAAAAGAAACATGTATTATGAAGGGGTCTGTAGTAGTAGTACTATCACCTCACCAAAGCATCGGCACGTAGAAATGAATGCTACTTACACAACAATGGCCCCGCAAGGGGAGCTGTGCTACAAGCTCCTCTGGCCAGTAAGTTGCAGGGAATGGATACCTTTACAATGGAATCTACAGTAGATTTTGCTTCAAAAGGTGGCTTTGTATTAAGAAACATTCATGAAGAAACCTGTAGCGCACAAAAAACACTGACGAAGCAAGAGACGACGGGACGATGCGCGTCCGTGTTTTTTGGGCGCTACAAGTTTCTTCATGGATCACCACCAACACGCCCACTCTCACCTTCTTGTAAGAAACATTGCCAGGTACAATTTGATGTGTTGACAAGACCTCACTTATAAATGTTTCTGTTCACAAACAGTATATGCAAGGTTCTACACAATTTCACCAATCCACTTCTGCACAAACAATTCATATTGGGCTCATTGATATTGCTTGTGTGATTAGAATGATTTCATTTGTTTTGTATCATGTAAAAACTAATTTGTCACTAAAAAGTATACCTCAAAATTAATTTGGTGCATCAGTATAACAGATGTCCAAGAAAGTGTGCTGCAAATTAAAAAAAAAAGATGTGTAGAACTGCTCGCATCATTTTGCACTGATCCAGCCGGAAGCCTTTATCGGGAAAATCTACTGAGGAACAGGATGACAAAAGGGAGGCTAGCAGCAGTGCTATTGAATCTATTATTAAAAATGATTCTATTTTCAAGAATATGAGTTACTTTGAGCTGATTTTTCCAATGTAATAGCAACAAACAATATATTAAACCTGATAAATGCATGGCTTAGTCTCTGCTTTTGATAGGGTTGTATAGAACAGGTGGATTAAAGGGCATGTTTTGCCACTATTGAAACTGTGGAAAGAAACTCTGGAAGGAAGCCTTCAGGAGGGATTTATAGGCCTCTGATGCTGTAGTCTTGAGAAGTTTAGTGCCCTTTGCTGCTGCAGTGCGGCATGGGTAAAATCACAGTACAAACTCCGAACTCCCTACACCAGTTTGCTGTGCAGCTTTTGGATGCAAAAGAGCTTTTGCACTTGATTCACAAGCATCTTGTGTGTGTTTTTCAAAAGCATTAACACCCAGAGAAAGAACTAACCAGAGTGATGTAGAATGGCTAATCTGCTCATTCACCTTACCCAAAGAAAAAATGAAAGTGAGTGCAGTTGTGATGGTTAGGTTCATCACACCTCAAGGCGTGTAATGCAAGGAAGACGGAGGGTACAATGCGTGACACAGAAGACAATTATTTAATGCAACAGACGCACATAACATGTACATTCAAATCCTTATGAAAATGGTGATGTCCTGTAAGTGTACTGTAAGTTTCCCCCGAGGCAGCATGAGGACACAGACTGTATGTATCCCAGATGTCACGATTTGGCCGCTTACTTTCTGTCTCCTCAAAGCGTACGTCCTGTATGTGTCCCATCTGTGACCGTCCTGTATGTATCCGATGTGTAACCGTCCTGTATGTATCCCAACTGTCGCAATTTGGCCGCCGCCTTTATGACTCCTCAAGTGTCCGTCTTGTATGTGTCCTATGAGTAGCCTACCTCTATGCAGACCAGACGTTATGCCAGTGCGTTGCCTTTATGATGCCACATAATGCAGGCTGCTGTAATTGGGAGGTACATGCATATGCATACGAAACTTTGCAAAGTGATTCATTTATTATCATTTACACTGTAGTTTGGTGCATTGTACCGACAATATTCGAACAGGCAATGTACATCCGTCGATGGCTGAAGAGAACTAAGATTAACAGATCAGCCTTAACCTCGTGAAGCTTGAACACATCAGTAGCATTTTAAGAGTCAACTTTTTCAGCATCTTTTTAGGTAACGGAGAGTACATTCATTTCTGCAAAACGCAAATATAAATATTTTAAGTAAGAAACTCATGACAGTATTTTATGACCAAAAGGCGCTTTCCAAGGCATTATGAACATTATAGCTACTTAGATAAGCTTTGCACACCAAAATCAGCCATCTGATGCACCATATAGAAAGTGTATCAAAGTGACTTCTTGGGCTTTATGGGCCAATTACAAATGTATGCAGCCTTACAGAGTAAAAGAACGAACAATCATAACTTCACAACAAACTCAGAATAAATACAGATTAAAATCATTGTATATAGCAATAAATTAGGAATGTGACAAACAAAACATCAGTGCACTAGCAGAAATGCCTGGTTGGCACCAAACTGCCGTACTTAGCATGCATCATTGGAAGCAAAAGACTATAGACCACAACCAGTCGTACACTTCATGCAACCCTTGACTGCTGAACCGTAGGTCATGGCATCGAACCTCGACAGTGGTAGCCGCATTTTCAATTAAGGAAGAAATGCTTGAGGCCCGTCGGCTTAGATATGGATGCATTTTAAGAACCCAATGTGGTCAAAATTTCTGAAGCCCTCCACTATGGCGTCCCTGATAATCGTATCGTGGATTTAAGACGTTAAACCCAAGAATTATTATTTTCATCACACTTCACGTGACTAAAGCAAGCTGACTTTTATCTGCTTGCCTTAGTTGCTACGTAGTTGAAAAATGTGTAATTGCAATGTAGTTCAAAAGACTATGTAGTTTAAAATGTCGTCACCATTCATCCCCCAATCGACAGAGTTAAGTTTCAATATTTCAGAATGCCTTCGGTCAGTTATCATCATTAACAAAGTTAGATGTGATTAAGTATCACTGTAAAATATCACACATGGTTACATATTAGCAAAGCTAAGTATGATTAAGTATGACAGTAGGAAACCACTTAATTGCACTTATGATATGAACTTCCAGAAGACAATGAAATAAGTAAGGTTACAAAAACGTATTCCAATAAAATGTCCAGAGAATATTAAAGTGAAAATAAAATCATTAATATGCTACCGCGTGAAAACACTGAAAGTTCAATTTTAAAAATTACTAATTGCACATAAAACAAATTAAAACATGACATACAAGTCTGGAGAGCAGCTCACTCAGTAGATTTAAAAAAAAACAAGTTCTGTGTCCAGGGGGCCTCAAAGTCAGACATTAATGCTGTCAGCTGACCAATTCACTAAGAATAAATAATGAAATTTTTAGTGACTGCAGTAAGCGGGTATGTTTGCACTGAAAAGTTGGAGGCAGTCGTGTCTCTACTTGGAAAAATTCTTCAAGCATGTAAGTGCTCCAAGATATCCCGCTGCAAAATTTAATTGCGGTTTGCATGATTACGCATACAAGGCAGTGAGGATCAGCAAAATGTTACTCCCTGGTGTGACGAGCAGTCACTGCTTGCTATCCCAAGCCAGTAGTAAAAGGGGTAACCATTATTATGTTTGCCTATGTCTTTGAGCCATTGTCAGATTAAACGCAGCACACCAGGGAGTAGCTTTGTACCAGTGCTCACTCCTGCATGCGTAATGATGCAAGCCGGAACTAAACTTTCCAGCAGGATATCTCAGCAGACATGGTAGAATTCTTCCAAGTGAACCTATGTAGAAATGCAACTGGCTCAAACTTTTTAATACATACATGCCTGCTTGCTGCCGTCACTAATAAGCTCATTATTCAATCTTAACGGCAAGGCTCACAGCGATAATTATTGTCTCGCTTTGTGCCCCCCTGGATACATAACTCATCTACAAAAGTGGCTTTTACGTAACTTACAGTGGTGACTTTTTAAAGAAAAAGAAAACGCTTAATTTTGAACACCCTGAACATGCGAGCTTCTTGAACGCAGCAATCAGGTGGCTCAGTGAAGTTCCCCTTGCACAGGAAACGGAAGCCGTGTGCAGCTGCTGTACATCAGCAGCCAACTTCTTCATGAGCCAGCATTGATGACAGGCTTGCCCGGACTTCTTTCACACTCACTTTGTACAAGGAGCATGTATAGGCTGCAATTGAAACAAGAAAATAACAATTTAGTGACATGTGTCTGTGAGCAAAGTTCAATTTGTCACACAGTATTTTAAAAAGCTTATCAGGAACAATGTGTCTTAGATAAGTTTAAAACAAGCAGGATGTACACAAACTAGAGATATTACAAGAAAAATGTTTGATGCATTCTTGGTGAACACAGTTGTAACCTTACGAAAGAATATGCACTTTACACATCGCAGATGTGTCAAAAATATGCTTGAATTGTGTTCCGGCATAGTGAGTTGACATGTGAATTCAGTGATACCACGGCACATGCATGCCGGTTTGCACATTCATCAAGTATCCATTGCAGGTAACATATAAAATTAAATTACGCGTTTACTTTTGGATATGACTAATGTAGCTTTCTTCAGGCTGCTCACATTGGGACGAGTATACCTATAATGCCAGGAATTGGTTTCACTAAATTACTATTGTATGCTGTTAAATTGTGGTCATTAGTTTCAATGATTCTGGTTGGCTAATAAGGCAATACTCCTCACTTAAGCATCACAGGCTAATGGCCGTATCGAGAAAAATGTGCAAATGCTAAATTTTACAAGGCACCGATCTTGAACCACATACCATCCTAATAAAGCATGCAAGCCTCTGCAACAATCTCCGGCAACCAGAATCCTGGAAGCTAATGACCGCGATTTAGCAATACACAATAAACATTCGATGAAACTGATTTCTGAAGTTCTATAATTGCTTCAATGCCAACAGCTTGAAGAAACACAGTCTAGATTTGTTGTTCTCAGATAAATACATTGTCTAATTTTACATTTTAACAGCAACACATGCATGATGCATGATCGACTTATGCATGCGTACCATGAAGTATGTATAACATTATTGCGAGTTTTGAACGATAAATAAAATATTCATTTCTGCACATACCACAGATCCCTTTAACATCCCGCATACCTAGAGAATTTAGTATATCCGATATACTGTTAAGCTTGTCATCTATCGGAAAATGTCACCTGAGGTGGTGGTCCAAACTGTTCTATAATTCGTACACGTAAAAGTGTTTAGCGAAGTTTCAACACCAAGCTGGGGCGAGGCGCATACAATTTTTAATAAACCAGAACAAAATAACGAAAGCCAAACATGGTGGAAACAAGCAGAATAAAATATGTTATGCTTGAACCCGTGGACTGACTCAGTGATCGAATTAGAGCTTGCACAGTTAAGGTACAGCAATTTGGCCACAAATAGACATGAAGGATTCGTTCGAATACATTTCAATTTTAACGAACGGCTCAAAATGCACGGGTGCCTGCCGCATCAGGCAAGCCATGTTGCGGGTGAATTAAAACGTCACTTCGAATTTGACGAAACGGGCTGCATGAACACCTAACCGTAAGTGGAAGCTTCGCGAGCCGTGCCAAAGACGAAGCAACATGCTGCACACGCACACGCATCAACTCGAGTATCACGGTAGTTTAAAAATGCCTGCCGGCGCGGATGCATACACATGCACAAGTTTGGCCACCCGCAAGGAAAACACGTCTCTGATAGTAGCCGTAGCATATAACGATCATGTAGCTGTTGAAAAGAGGACGTACAGCACATGAAACTGCCTTAGACACGTTCACTTCTTGAGCGCACAGTACGAACAAGCGCGCTAAAAACATGAACAGGTTCAAGCACACGCGCCTTAGGCAAGATCAAAGCTTACAGCTAACAAACGCAGTCTTCGCCCCACAATTATTAAACCAAGCTAGTGGTTCATCGCGAGCGGGGCCCCCTTCCAACACCACTGGCGACAAAGGCTGGCGCCGCCGCCGCAGCCACAACTCTGTTCAAATCCCCCGCCGAATTCCAGCTGCGCATGCACTTTGCTTTACACTCCACACAAAAGAAGCTCGCCAGCGCTTAACATCGCACAACTTTGCCTTTATCCTGACGAAATGACACACACAGGTTCGCTACGTTAACAAAAGCTCACTTAGCGTCCACATGTTACGAAAAACGTAGTAAACGGTGTTAAAGCGCTGACAGCAGCAATGCTGACAGTGGTACATACCTGGCGAATGCTCCACGATACGAAGCAACAGGTCCTCGCTTGAGTACAGTGCATCTTCGTAATAAGCAGCCCCGGCAGAACAGAAAACACGAACACGGAGCGCAAGCACACTCCAAAACATGAGAAAAATCGACTCAAACGAGGCTCTTCGCGAGCCGGCGCGCGCCAACCGAACAAGCCCAAACAAGTAATGGTTACAGCCCCGCAGACGTACATTGCATTCGCGCATCGCAAATAATCCTAATTAAAAATATTTGTTTATGCTTTCAAATATTACAAAAGATTTATCCGGATATAAATAACGTAAATGAGTGAGGCTTTCAATATTTTGACTTCCGAAAAAAAAAAAATGGCAGGTCGGAATTTAAGCGCGCGAAATTTGAAACGTTTGTTGCAGGTAACAGTGATCAACAGCGGTAATAATCGCAACAAAACGTTCATGTCTTGCGAATTAAAAATATACAAGTGTTGATGCAGACGTATAAACGCGCGATTTTAATGTAGTGATTGATGGTCCTTATGTCAAACTAAATGATATCAAATACAAATTTTAGGAATCGGGAAGACACTGCGGCCAGCGCGGCCGGTCCCCGGCCGAGAGCTCAGAATAAATGTTGGTTTTCACTGTGGCTTTCGTTCCGAGTGCGTGCGTGCGTGTGTGCGTGTGTGTGTGTGTGTGTGTGTGTGTGTAAGCGTGCGTAGGGCTCCCCTTCAGGCAGGGGCGTAGCCAGAAATTTTTTTCGGGGGGGGGGGGGGGGGGGGAGCACCTCCTTGATTTCGGGGAGGGCACCTCCTTGAAATGGTCATTTTTCGCTCCGTATGCCATGGCGAAAAAAAATTTCGGGGGGAGGGGGGGGGGGCACGGGCCCGGTGTGCTACCCCCTGGCTACGCCACTGCCTTCAGGGGGAGGCGAAAGCTCGTCGCAGCGCCCCCCCCCCTTCCCTATTAAGTCAATGTATGAAGAAGACTTTGCGCCCCCCCCCCCCCCACTTAAGTGACCGGGGGGGGGGGGGGGCTGCCCCCCTCGTGCGCACGCTTGTGTGTGTGTGTGCGCGTGCGTGTGTGTTATAATGCGAAAATGGAGGGGGGGGCTTTGGTACCCCCCAGGCCCCCCCTCTGGCCATGGAACTGGTAAAAACAGTTTTTGTACTACCACATGTTACCAACATAGGCGTGCGCAGGGTTCCCCTTCAAGGGGGGGCAGGGGGGGGGGGGGGGGGGGGCAAAGTTCGGGGCAGACTTTGCGCCCCCCCCTCTCCTAGGTGTCTAAGGGGGGCGGCCGCCCCCTCTGCCCCCCTCGTGCGCACGCCTATGGTTACCAACGTATGAACTCAAGTGCACTTGCAGGTAACATATGGTTCGCTGCCAGGCAACATCCTGCCGTAAACATAAAGTACACATCCTACAGGTAACAAGAAGGAATCCGTCCATAGGAAGAGGAAGGGTTTCGTAAACATAAAGTAGTGTCCTACAGGTCACATAAAGGAAGAGGAACCATAAAGGTCACGTAGGACATTAGTAGGAAACAGCAAGTACATTTCCCGGACATCACCATTTTCATACGGGCATGCACGGCGGTTCTCAAACAAACAAGAGAAATATGCAGTCTCACAAGTCTGCAGCAGTGTTGCCTTGTGAGGTGAGGCTCGTTGCATCCCTGCAGTGCAACCATCGCGTGTGAGCGCAGGCCAACGTCCCAGTGGAGAAGGAACTGCAAGCAGTAGGTGGCCACAGCTCGTTACACGTTGCAGCCGGCTGCTTTGAGACCTCAAGCATGCTCGATGTCCCAAAAGCAGCCAGCGGCAGGTCATTGCAAGATGGCAGCAGGGCTCTCCCAGATCTTGCGGCAGGTCATGCTACAGCCCAAGTAGCTCAAAAACAGGAGCGCGGCCTTTCGAACCCCGCACATAGATGCGGGTTCGCAGTAGGCTCTCTCGCCTAGTCTTGCTGGCGTTCCATCCAGCTCTTTTCTGCGTGACCCCCCCCCCCCTTTTTTTTTTTTCTGAATCCTCTGCGCATGATTCCAAATCTGTCCTCGTTTTCATCCTCTTCTTGAAGGACACTGCACTGTTGTCTGCTCTTCTCTTATTTTTGCAGGTATTTCCTCACAACACTAATAGAGCATACTGTGACAAAACATGATCATTTATGTTACTGGCCACACATCCAAATGTTCAACCATATCGGTTTCCATACAATAAGAGTGTTCAGTATCATGAATGTAAAAGCTACCCAATCAAGCTCACTTTATTGCCAGATGTGCAGCAAAGAATGAAGGGCTGCGGCAAAAGGTATGTTTTTCTACAAGTAAACAACGGTGAGAGCCAAACTGAATGTAGTGACGTAGTTCGACAGCAATTTCGCAGCATTTTCCTTTATGTCACATGACGTCTCGGCTAGCTGTAAGTGGGCAATATGCCACAATATCCACAAAAATACAAGCAGAGAAAATGCAGCTTCATGGGGTGTTCCACGTGAGCATCACGTTGTGTTTACATTTAATTTATGACGGGGTGCAGATCTTTCGTACATATATTAATTCAGATGACTGCAGTGTTATCTGAATTAACATCTAGAATCCTTATGTGAAATTTCATGTGTTATGACAGGGGGGAAAGATGTTGTTCAAATGTCAAGCAATTTGTGACAACTCAGAATGCAACCCCAAGGCACCACACGTTACCACACAAGGCACATGTTAAAAAATTGTGCACATATATCAAGACTCTCAGAACATGGGTTCCTAGGAACTGCTGCTGCAGCATTCTGTAGCGGAGAACAGGTTGAAAAATAATTGTATGAGTGGAGGGGGATGCTTGCTCGGTCATTGGCGCATATTTCAAATCTGGAAAGTGGAAAGGGGCGCTTGCTTGGTATTTTACAGTACCCACTCAGGATCGAAGTTGCAATGAAGACACTAGCATTCGCTTTTTTCACAGCAGCTCCAGGGCCGCACCAGAGGCCCATTGAATGTGACTGCCCATTCAACCAAGGAACGCTTGCCACCCATTCAGCTGATCCATCTGCGAGTGTTCTCTTCACACAATCACTTTACTGTGCTGCACTTTACTGTAATAAAAAGCACACTTGTTTTCATATTTTTGTGTTTCAACAAACTTTGCTCAAACCACTACAGTCTGAACAAGTTGAACACATATCACGATTTCTTATGAGAGTCTTATGCTTTGGATTGCAGCCCAAGTCATGCACTGAAGTTCATGCATACACGTCTTACTTGCCCCCCACCTTTATTTGGGATTGGGAAGATAGGCTGCTGGTTGAACTGTACAGGGAATAAAGGTGGAGGTGGGGTAATTCGCCATGTCTGTTACAGGTAGGGGTACTTGCAGCCAAGGACCTCAAAGGAGGATGGGTGACAATGGTGGAAATGAATCTGCACGCCACGGAAGTGCACAACGAGCTAAGTCATAAACAATTGAAAAGGTCCACAAATTAATCATTTTAAAAACTGCTAATAAAACATTCTTTTGGCTTCATCATCCCACATCTGGTCATTTTCGTTCTTCCTTTATTCCTTTTGCTCCTGTCTTTTTCTTGCATCACAAAGATGTGCTGCCATGGCTAGGATTTAGAACTTGAACCTCAAGCTGAGGGTTTCATTGTGATTATTAGTGCATATGTCTGCTGGGGCTTATTTTCTTGCAATCTTAAATAGTGTTGTAAATCTCAAGCAACTTTTTCAAGGAATGCAAACTTTGCATTCTCCTGTAGGTAACTTTTGTTAAACATTTCTATTTGTCCTGTACATTTATTTCTCCAATGACAGTATAGCTGCATGACTGCTGCATAATTATATAGAATTAGTTTGCATAATGAAAAATGAAGGAATAGTGTTGTTGATTTGCAAGAGATGTGAATACGGGCCAAGTTGAACACATAACCAACTGTTTCAAACACTTTCAAATTTGAAAAAAGGGGACACAGCAATCGGGAAGGCCCAAAAAAACCACACTGCTAAAAATGTCATGAAGTGTGTGATGAACCAGACGTCCACATGAGAAAAACTAGGAGCAGGGTTTTTTTGCACAGTAAGAATAAGCACTGTGCACCAATGCATAGGAAAGCTGGTTTAAAGAAGAATTAAAATTAAGTTCTACGGTTTCATGTTGCAAAACTATAATCTGGTTAGAGATGCACTGTAGCAAGTGTATCCCGAAAGTATATTGACCTCCCTGCGTTTTATATAATCTGTCGGAATGCATGCCACTAGGGCACTAGCACATATCACACCCATCATAATGTGACTGCTATGGTTGGGAATAAATCCTGTGATCTCATGCATAGCTGCACAACATCATTTCCCTCTGCCGATGTGGCAGGATAGAGAATTGCAGATTTTTTTTTTGTTATGTCCTACTTCATATTTTAATTAGAACAGCCGCATTGACTCTGAAAATTTTTAAAACTGTGCACACATGCAGACCAAAAAAGCATGTAGATGTGACCATTGGTATAGCATCCTGTCCGAACAACCAGTATTGCTCAGGTGCTCTATTGCTGAATGCTAATTCATGTCATTGTCTTCAACATCGGTTTCAAAAGAAACATCCTTGCTGTGAATGGGAGGCGTGATCTGTTAATGTTTTGGTATCTAGCATAGGACACAACGCAGGGTCACAGTGATTATGTGACAAAGACAGGCACTATTAATACGACTTCTGAGGTTGTTCAAATGTCATTAATGAAATGCATCGGCACAAAGAACAGGATAAATATGGTGCTACTATATGTACATGCAACGAAGCGGATCATTCATACTAACTATTTCAATTCAACGAGTTCTATCACTATGGAGATCACCAGCATTGCTTTTACTGAATGATATGTTATCCCTTTCACGAGATGCAAGAGAACACCTACACATTTGAATTAAACTGTTCCATTTACTAAGTTGAGGCATTTGTCATTAGATCATTTGCAATGTGTTTTGTAATCTGTCCAACTGCATAGCACTTGAAATAGCAACTGTTCAATCGGAGGACAAGTATTCCATTCATTACAGTGAAGTTCAATATTGTTATGGGGACAAAAGGCATTTAAGAATATATTTACAATGTATACACTGCACTCGAAGCCAGGCATACAAGATGAAGTCCAGTCTGCTCGAGATATCACTCAGCGTCGTCTTCTTCCCTATGGTGTTCATCTTTGGCACCCCGTGGCATCACCCCCCGGCGGCGAAGGCACCGTCTCGGTGCTCGGCTGGTCCGAGTGATATCGCTTCAGCCGAGTTATGTGAACAATGTCCGAACACGATCGCGCGCGGGTGGTGTGAAGAGGCTTGATTTCGTAAGTCACGTCGGTGACTTGGCGCACGACACGGTACGGCGAAGTCAACTTCTCGCACAGGCCAACTCGCCGTGACGGCGTCCAGAGAAGGACCGTGTCACCTCGGTTGAAGTGGACATCACGGTGGTGGGCATTGTAAATGAGTCATTGCTTCTCTTGCGAATCGCTGAGACGCAGGTGAGCAATCTCGCGTGCCTCTAGAGCTCTAGATATGACATCACGGGCGTATTCTGATGTCTCGGTAACGGCAGGAAGGAGCATGTCAAAAGGGAGCGTGGGCAGGGGCGTAGCCAGAAATTTTTTTCGGGGGGGGGCACCCCCTTGATTTCGGGGAGGGCACCTCCTTGAAATGGCCATTTTTCGTTATGTATGCTGTGGCGGCAGCCAAGCCAAGCCAAGCCGCCAGGCAGCGCCACCCTCCGCTGCTCTCCGGAACCTCCAGAGAACCTGAATAAACAGTTGATGTTTGGGATCCACGCCGCGCGGTCGTGTCTTCTTCTCCCGCGCGTACACGCGTCCCAACAGTGGTGACCCGGACGAGGCTTACCGCCTTTTTCAAGCGATCGACGCCATGGAGACTCCCCCCTGACGCACCGGCCATCTCCGCCGTCGACATCAGGCTCCCGCCGTTTTGGACAGCGGACCCGCAGCTGTGGTTCCTGCAGGTGGAGTCCCAATTCACCGCTCGTCGTATTGCCGCTGAGCTAACAAAGTACCACCACGTGGTCGCCAGCCTCCCACCGGCAATAGCGAGCGAGATACGCGATCTGCTGGTCGCTCCACCTGCAGAGAACGCGTACACAGCGCTCAGACAGCTGCTCATCAGCCGTCTCACGCCGTCGGAGCCTCAGCGACTGCAGCAGCTACTGCACGACACCGAGCTCGGGGACCGGACGCCCAGCCAATTGTTGCGCCACATGAGGCAGCTGTTGCACACGGCCGGCGCAGCCACCACCGATGCCGACAGCAGACTGCTTCGCGAGCTGTTCCTACAGCGACTTCCGGTCAACGTGCGCATGGTCCTCGCCTCGGCTGCCGACAAACGCCTGTCTCAACTCGCCGAGCTCGCGGACTCGGTGCTGGCGGTCGCTCCGCCGTCCGTCGCGGCGCTACAGCCAGACATCGCCGGCGGCGCGCCCACGACCACGCTGCATGACATCCGGGAGCAGATATCCCGCCTCGCCGATACCGTCGCAGCGATGCAGGCCCGCAGCACTCCCGAGGAGCGCCAGCGCCCAGCAGTGCAACAAAGAATCTGCTGGTATCACAGGAAGCATGGCAATGCTGCTCGCAAATGCATTCCTCCGTGCGACTATGCGGGAAACGGGAGCGGCCGGCACTGAGGACGACCAGTGTCGCAGAGGCCCCCGAACGTCGTCCATCAGTGTTTTTCCTCACCGACCGCGACAGTGGCCTTCGATTCCTCGTGGACACCGGCGCTGAGGTGAGCGTGCTGCCGGTTGGGTCCACCGATCGCCGTGTCCCCAGTGCGTCCCCGCTTCAGGCGGTCAACAACACAACCATCGCCACCTACGGACATCGCTCGCTGCCACTCGATTTAGGCTTGAACAGAACGTTCCGGTGGATTTTCATCGTGGCGGCAGTGAAGTTCGCCATCTTGGGTGCGGACTTTCTTCGGCATTTCGGCCTTCTCGTCGACGTGCGCAACCGCCGCCTTCACGATCCCGTGTCGCAGGCAACTGTGCAAGGCAATCCCTCGCACCACCCTCCGCTGAGCCCCACCCTGCTCGGGCCGTCCGGTGCAGAACGTTTTACTCGCATTCTGCAGGATTTTCCCGAGTTGACGAGGCAGCCGCCAGCCAGCGCCGCGGTGAAGCACGAGGTACGCCATTACATCGCCACCAGCGGCCCACCCGTGCACGCGCGGCCTCGCCGTTTGCCTCCAGAGAAGTTGAAGGTCGCACGACAGGAATTTGAACACATGATGGAGCTAGGGATCATCAGACCCTCGTCGAGCGCCTGGGCATCTCCACTTCATATGGTGCCAAAGTCAACGCCGGGAGACTGGCGACCATGCGGGGACTATAGGGCGCTGAACCAGGTAACGACTCCAGACAGATACCCGGTACCGCACATACACGATGTCACGACGAGGCTTCACGGTGCCACTATCTTCTCGAAGATCGACCTGGTGCGGGCATACCATCAGATTCCCGTTGCCCCGGAGGACGTCCCGAAGACCGCCATCGCAACGCCTTTCGGACTTTTCGAATTCCTCCGAATGCCATTCGGACTCCGAAACGCGGGTCAGACATTCCAGCGGTTCATGGACGGTGCTATACGCGGCCTCAGCTTCTGCCACGCCTATCTTGACGACTTGCTAGTCGCCAGCAGCACTCCGGAAGAGCACGTGAATCATCTGCGCATCGTCTTCCAGCGCTTAGTGGAACATGGCGTGGTCGTGAACATGGCCAAATGCGAGCTTGGTGTGCGACAACTCTCGTTTCTTGGACACGTCATCTCCGCCTCAGGAGTTCTTCCTCAACCCAACAAGGTTGAAGCCGTGCAAGGATTTCCGCAGCCGACCGCCAAGCGCCAGCTTCGGGAATTTCTGGGTTTGGTAAACTTCTACCGCCGTTTCATTCCCCGCTGCGCCCATATCCTTCAACCTCTTCACGACCTGCTGGCCACTTCACGAAATGGCTCGGACACCCTCTCCTGGTCTCAAGAAGCAAAAGAAGCCTTCTGCGAGGTCAAGGACGCTTTGGCAAAAACGCCGCACTGCTTGAATACCCCAGGTCCGGTGTCCCGCAGAGCGTAATGGTAGATGCCTCCGATACAGCCGTTGGGGCTGTATTACAGCAGCTCGTTGGGGGAATCTGGCGCCCGATTTCCTTCTTTTCGAGGAAGCTAACATCTACCGAGCGCCGCTACAGCACCTTCGGGAGAGAACTGCTGGCCGTGTACGCTGCCATACGACATTTTCGCCATTTCCTGGAAGGTGTAGAGTTTTTCGTCCTCACCGACCACAAGCCGCTTACTTATGCATTGCGCTCGCTAAGCTCCGACGGTGGAACGCACACAGCACGTGAACGGCGCCAAATGTCCTATATATCAGAGTTCACGACTGATATCCGCCACGTCAAAGGCGGCGACAACGAGGTAGCGGACGCCCTCTCACGGAATCCTGTGAACGCCATCATGCCCACACTACAGGTTGATCTTCCCGCTTTGGCAGCCGCTCAACGTGAAGATGACGAACTGAAACACCTGTTGACCGCGACCACTGCCCTGAATCTTGAGTGGATCCCGGTTCCCGGATCCGAGGACAAGGTTTGCTGTGACACAAGCGTCAGTAGAACTCGCCCGTTCGTGCCCGCGAGCCTCCGTCGCCATGTGTTCGAGTCCTTGCACAGACTGTCTCATCCGGGGATTAGAGCCACCCAAAGACTGGTGACGGCAAGATTTGTCTGGCCGGGCGTAAATCGGGACGTCCGACGCTGGGCACGCGAATGTGTAGCTTGCCAGCGCTCTAAGATACAACGCCATACCTCGACAGCACTGGGAACACTCCCCACTCCGGATTCTCGCTTTGATCATGTCCACCTGGACATCGTCGGCCCACTGCCACCCTGCCACGGAAAGGCCTACCTGCTGACCTGTGTCGACAGGTTCACCCGCTGGGCGGAGGCCATCCCTATCGCGGACATCACTGCCGAGACGGTTGCGAGTGCTTTCCTGTACCACTGGGTAGCCCGTTTCGGTGTGCCCTCCACGATAACAACAGACCGCGGCCGACAATTCGAATCAGCCCTTTTCACTGCCATCAGTCAGCTCATGGGCACCTCACGCATACGCACGACAGCGTACCACCCCATGAGCAACGGCATGGTGGAGCGCTTTCACCGCCAGCTGAAGGCTGCGCTCACGGCAACCGAGGAACACAACTGGGTGGAGGCCCTCCCACTCGTTCTTTTGGGTATAAGGTCCACCTTGAAAGAGGACATTGGCTGCAGCGCCGCTGAGCTGGTCTACGGCACGACACTCAGGCTGCCGGGAGAGCTCTTTGCGCGCGGCTCAGAGGAGGCATCCATAGCTTGCAGCGACTATGCACTTCGCCTACGCAACGTCATGAGCAAACTGCGCGCGGTACCTCCACGGCCCCCAGGGTCGCGTGTGGTGCACGTCGACCCACAGCTCACATCGTGCCCATATGTGTTTGTACGACACGACGCGGTTCGGCGACCTCTTCAGCCACCCTATGATGGGCCGTTTCAAGTCCTCCGCCGTGGCAACAAGCAATTCACAATCAAGAGAAACGGCCGTGAGGAGGTCGTGTCGTTGGACCGCATCAAGCCAGCACACATGGACCGTGACGACGCCGTGTTGCCTCCACTAAGGGAATCATCGCCAGGACCCCCAGCTTCAATGCCAGCCCAAGTCCACGAGGTGCCCCCCCCGGCTGACGCACAGTGGGCGGCTATCAAGAGCACCCACTCGCCTGGACCTTTAACTCCGTTCGGCAACTCACTAGGGGGGGAGTGCTGTGGCGGCAGCCAAGCCAAGCCAAGCCGCCAGGCAGCGCCACCCTCCGCTGCTCTCCGGAACCTCCAGAGAACCTGAATAAACAGTTGATGTTTGGGATCCACGCCGCGCGGTCGTGTCTTCTTCTCCCGCGCGTACACGCGTCCCAACAATGCCATGGCGAAAAAAAATTTCGGGGGGGGCACATGCCCGGTGTGCCACCCCCTGGCTACGCCACTGAGCGTGGGGTCTCGTCCATATTATGTTACGACACCATTCTGACACGCCAAAGTAAATCTGAACATGTGACAATCTATACTTCAAAAGCATTTGAATATCCAGACATATAACATTCAGGTATGAGCACTTTGTTATAAATGGATGGGAAAGAAGCTATATAAAGAGCAAAAACAGCGCAAAGGATAACACTGGCCCAAGGCCAGCGACAATGCTCGAGACCAAGAAAAAACAGGACTTTTCTGTGTGTTGGAGAAGGCTGTTTGAACTTTATTGCCAAAGACTAGCAAAGCACTTTTTTTTAATCAGTCAAGAGAAGCCTTGCCTTGGTTTTCTACTAGGGAACCTTTTTCTACTTGGCCATCATGGCCTCCTCGGGGGGATGTGAAAGCATCCAAGGATAACAAGTACTTTGACCTCCTCTACTAATTTAGCCAGAGAAGCTTCTCCTTTGTTGGAGGTGCACATATTTTCAAGTTGCAATATATGGCTGCACGAGAGGTATGTCAAATTTTTTATTATGCTCCTGATGGTCATCAACGGAGGCCCCTACTGCCCTGCTCTGCTGTATATAGGCCTGCAAGCACAGAGACTTATGCAAGTACAAAAGACCTGTACATAGTGACAGTCTCCCAACAGAGCTGTCATCAGGCTCTCCCCAGCCTTTAAAGGGATACTGAACAAAAATTGGAAAAACTGATGTAAACATTGAAATTCTACTCGGAAGACGCCACTGTTCCGATAAACAGAGTTTATTTCACATATTTTTGAACAGTTGGCTGTATTTTTGGTGGACTGTCAGCGCACGGCGGTTGCACGTGAGCGCAAGCCGTGACGTCACATTCTCCCTGGCGCATAGGGTGCACATGCTCCTGTCCTTCTCTTCCTTTTCTCCACTCTCCTTTCATTTCACTCTCACTTCCACAAAAGCACTGATGCCTTACCCCAGCTGGGAGCATTGTTCACTGCTGTAGTGGTTCTGGAAAACGCAGTGCGAGTTGAGAGACTGGCGACAGCTGGCATTGGTGGGATGCCTGTTTCCGGCAAGTTTCACGTCACCCCCTCTAGTTCACGGCATAGCCATAGACGCGGCAGTTTGTGAAAAACTAAATAAATTAATTATTTTCCGCTAGTTTCTGCCTGAAATGAAGGTTGTGTCCATCGATTTCAACCAGTTGTGTCCATCGATTTCAATCTTTCAGTTTGGCTGGAAATCTTGGTGGCAAAAATTTTGTTCAGTATCCCTTTAATAACGGCAAATAACTTGCCTGAAGCGCTGCAGCTACAGTTTCGTACCTATTGACAGCATATTTTAGATAAACACTATTATAGTGTGCTATAATCGCTAGACATGGAGTACCACTTCGGTGCTATTTAAGAACTGATGGACCAGGTGTCGCTGATCGTCTGAACATGTTTCTACTACCAAAAATTACACAGGCTATTGTTGCGGTGATAGAATTAATTATGCACTAAAAATGCCAAGCACTGCTTCCTTCCAGCTTCAGTTGAAAATTGCAGTATGGTAGTGCAAGATCAAAGTGCCAAGGTCCTCCACTGCCCCGGTCCTTTCAGTAATGTGAGATGTTACATAAAATAATTTGTGTTATAAAGTGGGACAATGCAAAAAGACTGTAAATGAGATTTCTTGCCCCAAATAAATTACTGCCAGATCATCAACAGAAGATGCGCCGTTTAAATATGCCACACCTGAGTGCGCCGCAACATTCACAACGTTATCTCGTGCAGTATCAAACTAAATCTTCACTGTACGACGAGCTTTAGATCCAGGTGTTCAACATAATATGAGCATGGCAAAGTTGTGCTGAAGGCAAAGAACTCACTCCTGTTACCGATCCCAATTTACAGGTGACCATTTGACACATGAATCATACAATATATGTATAACGCTGTGGTCTGCTGTGGCTCGCATCAACAGAATCCTAGCAACGAAATTTGCCAACAGCTTGAGGAATAAGCTCGTTTGCAAGACCGAACATGTACATGTGCTTCTTTGCAGATGTCCCATTATTCTAGAGACCTGCCTAGTATGATGCACCTATTCTGCATAATTTTGATGCAATAACTTTATATATGTAAGACTGCTTTTCTTGCATTGTCATGTACTGACACAACCAGTAACCAAAGAGGTACAGGCAGCAAGAGCACACAGAACTGAATGGTTCGAGTTGATATAAACAATCGCATGTGATCACCGACAGGGTGTTGATTATTTGCATGTTCAGGGCTGAGTCAAGGAGCCAAGAAAGAAGAAGAGCATGAGGACACATGATGCGGGGACGCTCTGAAGGCAGAGCGCTTCCAAGCTCATCTCAAATAAAAAGTATCTATAGCCTTGTGCCTTTACGACGGAGTTGAGTCTGTTCACAGTGAGTCGAACGCCATCGTTTAAACATTTGGTGCTGAAGAACCGGAATCGAAAACCAGGAACCTATAGACGGCTACCAGTCAATTGCATCGGCATGGACCGACTGAAGTCGAAGCGGACGTCGCGGCGAGCACAGTACACGGGGATTATAAACGAGGCAAGTGCTCTCCTCGCTAACGACTCTGCATCTTATGACCAGCTCAATTCCATATATGAGAGGCTGAAGGCTAATGACGACGAGCTTAAGCACTTGAACAACAAGATCGAGCAGCATATTCGTGACGAAGAGTTCGCGGCCAAGTATAACATGGTCCTGGAATATGAAGATAATGCTACGCTGATTCTAGCACAGATTTGCAGTAAGAGAGATCGCATGCTATGGCCATCAACACTAACCGATAGAACGGTTGCCCGAACAGTCTCAGCACCATTAGACGGAACTGGAGTCAGACTGCCTAAACTGACAATAGCTCCTTTCTCTGGGGAACTATGCAAGTGGACCAAATTTTGGGAACAGTTTGACCAAATTGTTCACAGTAACGTCCGCAATACGACCACAGAGAAGTTCCATTATCTGCGACTGTACTTGAAAGGAGATGCTGCATCAGTAATAGTGGGCCTTGCCACGACTGAGAGCTACTACAACGATGCAATCACCATGCTACAGGAGCGCTTTGGAGACAAGACGTGCCTGGAGCAAGAGTATTTTGCAGAGTTACGGACGTTGCGCCCTGTTGATTCATCAAATGACACCAAAACCCTGTGCAGCTTGTACGACCAAGTTCTCGTCAATATCTGAGGCCTAGAGACTGGGTGTGCATAAATCCTCCTTCTCATCTATGCTAGGCGACGTTCTACTGCGTGCTCTTCCACAGGACATAGTCGTTCAGTACCATCGATGGTGTGCCGTCCAGTTTCCACCTAACTCGAGAAGTGATTCTACACCTGTAGGACTAGATGGTCTGCTGAACTTCCTGTGTATTGAGCTGGAATGCATAGAGAAGAGCGATTTTAAGAACACCAGAGGACAAGTACTCGGAACAACCCCAATGGGAAGTCAGCTGACATCTTCTTGCCATGGGAAACATACCTCATCTGTACTTCACAGCAACTCAGCGCGGGAAACAAAGGAGGACAACTGCGTCTTCTGCTCGTCAAGTCAACACAAATCTGAATCGTGCATAGCTGAGTTGCCTCTGACGCAGAAGAAGAAACTACTTTCCAACGACAAAAGGTGTTTTCGCTGCACCACCAAAGGACATCGGGCACGGGACGTCTTCTGCTCGTCAAGTCAACACAAATCTGAATCGTGCATAGCTGAGTTGCCTCTGACGCAGAAGAAGGAACTACTTTCCAACGACAAAAGGTGTTTTCGCTGCACCACCAAAGGACATCGGGCACGGGACTGCAAAAGGAAGATCTCCTGCTCGAGATGCAAAGCTCGACACGCTACAAGCATGTGTGACCTTGACAGGAGGTCACAGAGGACAGACTACATCATCAAGAACGAGGAAGAAACTACGACAGTGTGCGCATCACTTGGAAAATGACAACTAAATGAAGGCTCCATCGCTCTCGTATTTCTGCAGACTTTCCGAGCATGGGCCATAAATGATGACACCTGGCACTACATTTGAGGAGTTTTTGAAGGTGGCAGTCAGGGGACCTTCATCATTGAAGCTTTGTCCAGCGTCTCTGGCTGAAAAGCGTGGGAACAACTCTGATAGTACTCAACACTTTTGCAAGTCCATCAGCTCAAGCAGCTAAGAGGCGTCGAATCGTCGAACTGCGACTGCGAAGTCAGTTTTCTGATGAGGAGATTGTCACACGAGCAATTGAGATCCCACGCATCTGCCAAAACATCAAAGCGACAACCATGGACGTACCCTGACACTTCTCTCAAGAAGCTCGGAAAGGATGTTGCCGATGAATTGATACACCCATCTGTTATAACAAAGAGCGGTATAAGTGTACTGATTGGTTAGGATCAGATGTGAAAAGTGTTGACCGGCGAAGTTTCAAGATGCGAAGGCAACGACTCGTTCATTGCAGTGAACTCCAAGCTTGGATGGACTTTCCAGGGAAGCACATCACACTTGATATCTCGACCGACAGCTTCACCGATAATGGTATGTGTTCTAAAAGTTCAAACTACTGAGTTCGACGAGTTTCTGCGCTGTTTTCGGGAAGTTGAGAACCTGGGAATTGCGGAAACGATAGGCAAGCCACCTCAATTAATCAAGACCATTCAAACTTCAAGGCAACAGACAAGTCACCGTTAATCGACAAGAAAAGCTTGTGAAGCTCAACACCAAGAAGAGACTGCTCGAAACAAATGACAAATATTATAAGTACTAGCGAGCCGGACACACCAAAGTCATCTGTGATGTACCTTCCGTCGTCAACAAGTTATGTGATATGCCACACAACGAAGTATGTGAAGAGCCGCTGATGACAAGAAGTCTAGTGGTGTTTGACGCTACGGAAACAGGCGACACGAAGTGTTACCTGGCACCATTTACGTGCGCTGAACCTGGAGCCCTGCACCTCGAGATTGTCACAAAAACGACATCCGAGGCTTTCCTACTGTGACTACGACAATTTACAGCTAGAAGAGGGTTACCTAGCGTGATCTACTTTGACAATGCATGAAGCTCTAACGAGGCATCAGCAGACATAAGGCGACTACACCGAATGGTCTCCGAAGAGGAAGTCGCTGGTCATCTCAGCACCAGCGGCATTTCGAGGAAGTCTATAGCACCAGAAGCCCCTTGGTGGGGTGGATGGTGGTAGTGCCTCAAATGATCAGTGAAGTTTCCTCTGCGAAAAATTATAGGAAAAGCTCTTCTGAACTTCAAGGAAGTATCAACAGTGCTGCCTGAGGTCGAACCAGTCATAAACTCTGGGCCTCTGACCTTCATTGAGACAGATGAAAGAGAACCTTGCTTGTTGACATCAGCTGAACTTCTCTTTGGATGAAGGTTGACTGCAATTGCGTATGCAACAGTCACTGAAGTCACCGGTAATTCCCAACGAGCAGGTGCCATACGCAGACTCACATACAGAAAGCTACTGGTCATAACTTCTTGGAAGCAACGGCAAAAAGAATACATGTTTTCAACTACGATTTGCGCACTTTGGTGGCACCATATCAAACACAGCAGTGAAACAAGAGGACGTCGTGCTCGTGCATGTTGACAACGTGCCACGTCAGCTATGGAAGTCTGCAAGGGTCATAGAAATGTACCACAAGGTGCCGACAGCCTCATTTGTTCCTGCAAGGTCAAGTTGCAAGGAGGTGTTCTTGCGATCAGGCCGATACAATGGCCGGGAATGTTGATTATTTGCATGTTCGGGCTAGCTCAAGGAACCAAAAAAGCAGAGCGCGAGAACACGAGAAGCAGAGCTCGGAACTGAAGGCAGAGCGCTTCCAAGCTCATCTCAAATAAAAGTATCTTTAGCCTTATACCTACTTGTCACAGAGTTGAGTGATAGCACTGTCTGCAACGTCATCGTTTAAACGAGGATATTGCAGTCACCGTTGTTTTCGCTATGTTACTTGGACTAACTGTGCGAGTAGTGGAAACGACGCGATACTCACACCGGTCTCGCACGGGCACTTTCATTCGCGATCAGGGCGTCTGCGCCAAACTCGATCCGGATTAGGCTGTACCGTGTAGCAGCAACAAACTTGTTGATCACAATCAAAAGTGCTCGAGTGACACCGGCATTAGTAGCCGCTACACGGTTCAAACTAATCCTGATCAAATGCAGTGCAGCCGTCAGTACCATTGCGATCAGACCTGAAAGCGGTCTGATCACCTAAAATGACCACATAACAGCAAGTACCCGTGTGACAGCGGTGTTAGCTTTTCAAATCGTCAGTACAGCGCGTCAGCGACCATCTCATTCAGAACTAACACCGCGCAAAACAGCGAGCACTCGTGCATGATCACATCGGCGCGGAATGTTGGTCATTCAACACTACCGCTTTCACGGAAACAGCAAACACTTACGTATCATCACATATTGCAATCATACATACCGCCGCACAGCACACACACTAAACAGCGAGCACTCGCACTCGTGCATGATCAAATCGACGCGGGATGTTGGTCATTCAACACTGCGGCTTGCACGAAGCAGCCAACACTCGCGTATCATCACATAGTGCATGATCAAATCGACGCGGGATGTTGGTCATTCAACACTACGGCTTGCACGAAGCAGCCAACACTCGCGTATCATCACATATTGCAATCGTACGTGCCCGCCGCACACAAAACAGCCAGATGAGAGCCAGCCTCAGGGCGCTCCAGGGGGCACCGCTAGGGACTAAAGCGGCTGAGGACCTTCGCGCATTTTAAGGTGCCTAGGCCTTGTGTGGTCGTCAGAAAAGCACCTAGCGCTCGGTCACTCGTATTGGTCGCGCCGTGATGACTCCTTCGCGGCCGCTGCAGTCACCGGCTGGAGCTGGGAGGGGGATTGTAAGGCGCTGCCCGGCCCGTCCTGAGCGGACCGCCGGCTGT
>JALIZH010007136.1:0-18604 GCA_030522465.1 Rhipicephalus appendiculatus
AAAAACCCATCGATTATTACAAATAATTAGACAGTTATATTATAGCATTCGCGTGATAGCGGGCGTTACGGGAATAGCGTTAGCGTACCGTTACCGTGCGCTGTGGAAAGTGAGTTATAGTTTAGCGGGATAGCGTTTACGTACCCAAGCTGGCACGGTGGCGTCACCTAGCGGAGGGTGAATGCATTAAAAAAGAGTGAAAGAAAAAAAACTGTGAATTCTCGCCTGTATCCCCGCGCGCAGCAATATTAGTACTTTTATTTAGTAATAATAAAACTAAAAAATTACACCATCTCCCGCTAAAGGGAACCATGTGTAGATGTGAAGCAGCGGGCGCTAACGCTTACATTGGCGGTGGCGTTGACGCTGGTGCTCATCGCAGCGTTGCGCAGGACAGAAAACTGGGGAGGCGCAAAGCACGCAGTGATGGAGCGGTGTTTCCTACTGGAACATGCCAATCGCTGCTAATGGGCAATGAGAGACGAAGACTCCGACTGGACACAGAGACCCGCAGTCCGCTTTTAGTTAACGCGCACGCTGCGAATTTTTATTGTTCAACAACGCACAGGAGAAATCTCCCACCGGCACCACCTTGGAGGTCAAGATCCATTGCCATATATACGGGGTGGCCAGTGAACGGTTGTGCAGCGCGAGCAGTCGGTTTTTTCAGCAAGAAACTCGCTAGCAGACGCTGCCTGCGTCGGCGTCGCGAGGCGAGAGGGGGGGGGACGCGCATGCGCAGTGGGAGTGTGGACGCCGCGGGCAGGGATGCCCTAGAGGAGAGAGGGGGAGCGTAGGAGAGGAGAGAGAGGGGGGACGCGCATGCGCAGTGGGTGTATGGACGCCGCGGGCGGGGATGCTTAGAGGAGAGGGGGGGAACGTAGGAGGGGGAGAGAGGAGGGGAGGCGCATGCGCAGTGAGGGGTGTGGTTGCCGCGGGGGGATGCCTAGAGGAGAGAGAGGGGGAGAGGAGGTTTTTATTTTTTTTAAAGGTTTGCGCATGCGCAGTAAGGGTGGTCACGCCGGCACACCACCACCACCACCGGATTAAGCTTCGCCATAAGATGCTTCACATCTAATAAATATGAACCACGGACCTAAAGCGCGAATTTTTATGTTGCAGATTTGTTTACACCGATCTTCTAGTTAGGCCTACGGACGTTCGAAATGGGAAGCGATCTGAAAAACTAGGCTAAGTTATCCGTAGTATTCGGTCGTCGAAGCTACCCGAAGGCAAGCGAAGCCATTTTGCACAGTTGTTAGCTATGGAAGAAAGTGGATCTGTCCCCACCAACGCATAATTCAGTTCGAAGCGGGCGTGCAAAACCGCCGCCATGTTTTACGTACACTACGTAGACCACGCAAACACGGTAACACTAAATCTGAAAAATAGCGTGCGTGCGGTACGCGCTACGGGTCTTTTAGCGTACTGCGCATGCGCATTTCGATCCCGCTATTCCGCTAAGCCCGCTATCCCGCTAAGCCCGCTATACTATAACTGTCTATTGTTGCGTACCAGCCGCAAATTTTGTGCGTTCAACCACCGCTACATGTTAAACTGCGTTTAGTAGCTCAAAAGCGGTTCAGACTTTCCTGCACCGCATGTAGTTCCATGTTTGTTAGCTTTGTCTGTTCGTAAGTACGACTTTATTGTTTGTGTGAAGTGAAGTTGTTAACTGCTCCCAATCTTCGGCACCAGTGTTGCAGTCACAAGCGCTTGTAGTCTTATGCGCTACACCAGGCCCGTAGCCAGGAATTCTTTCCGGGGGGGGGGGGGGGGGGAGCACTTGTTGAAGGCCTTGAAAAACCCCTATTTTCGTTATTTATTCTCGGTAAAACACCCCCCTCCATCAGAATTTCGAGGGGGGGGGCCTAGGGCCACCCCCTGGCTACGGGCCTGCGCTATACATAGACACAAAAAACAGATTTTTTCAAAAACTGCGATTTCTCATCTACCCTTAACCCCATTCCCATTTACTTTTAATATAAGTTGCTTCTTAATTTTTTTCTTCTGATATATTTTTTCTTTGTGCCTTTTTTATATGTATACATACACATTGTCACATTTCTGACGACAACCTTGCTTTATTGGGCTCGTTGGGGTTGACTAGCCAAGCGGCTCAAGCAGATCATCTTCGTCTTCTTCCACACGCGGATCTCATACACATAAACTATGCGGCAATACACATATCCGGGGCATGACGGCGACGGCGAAAATCAGTCGTGAGTGTCCATATAGTTGCCATCGCAATAAAAAACGCCAGCTGGAAGAGCGGCGTCTTTAGAGCCTTTTTAAAACTCTCTTGGGGCAACTACTACTAGTACACTAGCGTGGCACCCACTACGTCATAAATAATTATTTTTGTGAAGTAGCGATGTACTCACGACCCACTATTTACGTAATTCGCATTGTGTAACGTCCAATAAAGTTCCACCGTCCATCCATTTGTTGTTTTACTCTCTTACGACGCTATATTACACGTGTTAACATTATCCCTTGGCAACTAATACAAGTGCACTTGCCACTATGCAAGTGTACTACCCACTACGCCATAAATCATCACATTTCTTTTTCAAGTACGGAAATATCCACTATGCTATATTATTTGCCATTGTGCGGAGAACCGCGACACATCTCTAAGGCATTAGTAGAGTGTACTAGAACTTTTGAGTGGCGCGAACGGAGACCGGTTCTATTGTTAACCGCTGACCCCTCTCGCGCGGAAAATTGCGGCGGCGCTGTCATCGCCGGCACTTGAAGAGCGCCCGCTCGCTCCGCGGTTGTCATGGTTTGTGCCCGGTGAATATTCGCGTTGGAAAAATCTATCCTGATCTGCGCAGCTCCTGCTATGCCTCCGAAGCAACGGCTGTATCATTACTGCGTGCCAGGATGCAAGACTTATTGCGCGTGGACTGAACAGATGCGGAAAACTTCCCTTTCGTAATTGCTTTTTGCCATTGCGGGGGCGGCATCGCAATGATATGTCGAGCAGCAAGATTGGCAAATATTCCCTTAAGAACATTTTTATCGTAACACATTTTTATGAACACTGGGTCGGGTTTTTAAATTGGCTCTTTTCAATGACCCTGCAGATGAAGAGCCACGAATGCTTCAGTGGAGAGACCTGCGGAGGTTGAACAAGCCAGTGGACGTGGACTGCGCAGTATGCTAGTTACATTTCGGGCCCCGTTTTTTCTTAAGAGATATATAGTGTACTAATCGTGAACGCGGCTGAAGTGCGAATACCTAGAGGAACGCCGAACTTGCTTTCGTACCTGAGTGCGAATTAAGACACCAACACCGAGGTAAAAGGAAACACCCGCGGAAAGAATGGCGCCATCGTACAGCTGACTTTGTTTTTGCTTTTTACTTTCCTAGATGACGTTAAAAGAACTGAGGTAGAAGACTCAGAGCACGATGCAGGTGCTCGCTACGTTGGCGGACCTTCGACACTAATAATAGCGCTTCTGTCCAAGTTAATCACACCGCACGAGTTTCCATTTTTTTTATGTGCACTTGCCTCCTGCACAAATGAAATCACTATTGAAAGAGCCGTGCTATTTTTTATTGCTAAGTCCAGGTAGCGTTGAGGGCGGGGTGTGTGCGTGTGTGTCTGTGTGTGTGTGCGTTAGAAAAGTTGATTGATAGGTGTCGTTGGACCATCGCATGAGAAGCGACGCTCTTGCAACGAGCTGCAAGAATTCCCCTGCGTTGTGGAACAGGGGTATGCGTCGTTTGTGCCTGCATATGAATTCACAAATGTGCTCAAGGATAAGAGCCCTCTTCAGCCTCAACTGCTCAGGGAGATCGCTAAATGATAATAATATCTGGGGTTTAACGTCCCAAAACGACGATATGATTATGAGAGACGCCGTAGTGGAGGGCTCCGGAAAATACGAGCCCCTTGTCTTCTTCAATGTGCACTGACATCGCACAGTACATGGGCCTCTACCATTTCGCCTTCATCGAAATGTGACCTCCGCGGATCTAACCCGTGACCTTCGGGTCAGCAGCTGAGGACCATAACCTCTGCTCCATCGCGGCAGACAAGTGATTGGAATGTGCATCGATATTTTATTAAATGTCGTACAGTACAGATACTTCAAATCTACACAGCAATTGTGCCTCCAGGACCAAATGTATCATTTTAAAATAAGCATAACGAAGGAGTGAGTCGCATTTTCTCAGGTATTTGAATAAATGATTGAATTTTCCTTTTTTGCGGGGCAATTGCTATACAAGTTCCTCCGCAGGCCTTTGAAAACAAGAAATTCACTCCTCAAGCGACGAATGCTAAAAACTACATAGAGCAATGTGCACAAACTCCAAGCTTCGAACAGCAGACCAATTAAGACGCGCTGTGTCAAGGTGAAAGCAATAACTCCGTCGTTGCCAGTATAAAAAATCTGTTGCAGCAAACGCTGAGAGCATTCTTCTGTACAGACTTCTTTTTTATCTCCCAAAAACATATTTGTAAATAAAATATGTTGCTCTGTTTCCCTGCGCATTTGCATTTGTGGTGCATTACAGCTTTGAGACTGGGTAGCAGTGCACAAAGTTTACCTGCAGTGTTTGCAGCGCGTGTGAAAGAATTATTCATTACTGGATGCTTGAATGGCAAGTGCACTTGGAAATACCGCTGTGGCATTACTATAAATCACTTCGGCAACTGAGCTGCGCTGACGACGCGAACGAAAGCTACGCAAGCGGTCACGGCACGCGTTGCAGAGAAAGGCAATTATAACTGCACGTAACACGTTTTTTATGTAAAGATTGACGTGACGTCGCGCACAGGAGCCTCTAGCTACATGATCGCGCGTACAAATGTCGGCGGGGGGAATAAAAGTGCATTTTACTCACCCCTATGCATTCATTTAGAAATTTACGGTGTATGTTTTCGAACGGAAGCAAGGAGCAGAACACTACACGAGCATGAGCCATATTTCTGTGCGTGTCGACAACGCTCTGCGCGACAGGCTCCAAGCAAGCGCGAGAGGCGAAGTTCAAGTGCGGTTGACTACAGCGCCACCGCCAACTTTCCGCGCGCGGCGGCCCTCTCCACGACGGCCGGTCGCGCCACTCAAAATATTCTAGTACACTCTAGCATTAGTGCACTTTGTTAATACTGTGGCCGATGATGATGAATAATTATGACTGAGCCTTTCGCAAAGGGTTGAAAGCATTCAACGACCCATCCGTTACGCAATTCGCATGGCTTGATGCCTGGTTGTTTTACTCTTCTACCACGCTATATTATGCATGTTAACGCGATTCCTTCACGGCAAAAATGCCTGTATGCATTGAGTCTTTTTGCGAATAAGTTTCAGGCACCAGCGTGGTTCTGTGGTAGAATACTCGGCTACCACGCAAAAGGGGTTCGAGTCTCATTCTATCCGCGGTATTTTTCCTTACTTAGTTTATTTTCTTATTTCGCGCGATAGTGGCTACGGGCACCGGCGGCGGCGGACAACGGCACCAAAACGGCCGTTGGTGTAATCTCGTGTAACAGCTTTCGCTCTGAAACTATTATCATCATAAACCAGCACGCGCTCTTTTCTCTCTATAATGAAGTTGTTTAAGCTATCGGTAACTTGTGCTCCATCGTGCAAAACTCCTCAGGTGGGTATGCGCCAGAGGAAATGGGCAAGGCCCGCTACCGTGTACAGCAGGTGCGAGTGTCAAACAAAAACAAATGAGTGAAAGAGAGAAAGAGATAGAAAGAAAGCGACAGAAAAAGGGAGGAAGAGGAAAATAGAGAGACATAAAGGGAACGAAAAGATAGAAAGATTGAGAAACAGAGAGAGAAAAACATGTGCCAGGTTAGTCATACGGAGCACCGTATTATATATTATCTAACTATGACGGGCGCATGTTGAAAAAGAATGTCGACTGGCTCTCTTAAATTTCGAAGAAATTAGCCGCTCACAATGGCAAAAATTTTCAAATGTTCGTCTCTCACGTCCGATTTTACGCGTTGGCCAGCTTAGGCGTATGCATCACACCTGGCCGCTCCGGAGCAGTGGCTGTTGGGCCTTGATGGAGACAGGCTCCGGATCCACGACGTTGAGGCTAAGGCTCGGCCGCGTAGACGTACGCCACGAGGGGGGGGACCTGTGAAACAACTTGGGGCCCGTGGGTGCCATCGCCTTCCGGCTAAGGTAACTGGTGATTATATCCCTTAAATTCCCAAAGATCTGGAGGACAGAATATATCAGTACCATTAGCAGGACGCCGAAGAGCACGCATGTGGTCGGGTTCAATAAGCATAGCCCCTTCTCCTTGATAGCAGAGGATCGGTTGGGCGTCAAGCCGTCGCTGGCGGAGTCGCCTCCATCGTCGCGCTTCTGGACGTCGCCTTCTTTGGGGTCGTCTGTTCGAGACTGAGCAGGAGGCGCGGCGTCCTAGACTTTGCCAACGACGCTCTCTTCGTGGATGGCCGGACGAAGCGGATGCCCCTTGAGCGCCTTGAACAGCGCCTGCAACGTACCGACCAAGATCCGAAATACTTTTTTGAAGGAGTCCCCCTCCTCTTCGGCAACTGTCGCGTGGTGATTTTCGCTTTCCTCTCCGGACTGGAGATTGTCCAGCAGCTGCGCTTCTTTGCCAGCTGTACTGTCGATAGGCGTGGAGACGTCGGCGATCCCGGCAGTTCCCGAAGGCTTGCTCTGCGACGAGTGCTTGCTGCCAAGCTCTTCGTCTCCGATCTTTGCGGCCGGATGGCTCGAGCCTGAATCAGCGGGCGCACCTTCCAGTCCGACGCCATTGCCTGCAAGTTAGCCGAGGAGAAGCCCACCGTTGGCTAATTAGTTCAATTGTGGAAACACACAATTCAGGCGTGGTACAGGCATGCCTACTTATGGGCATTATGCATGCGGCTGCCGAATATGCCTGGTGATGGAAAGTCATCGCACGCGCCCGTATTTACTTACAATGTATAATCAGAATGTATAAGCAGACTGCTTAGATTAACGCGAGCACAGTGGTTAAACTACATAAACAGAGTATAGAATCACAATGCTTAAATGATCAGGCATTTGTGGGGCAACTGGATTCGTGTACGCCACACACGAATCGCTTATTCACTTTTGGTTGGTACAGCGCTCACAAAGACGAGGAAAATGTTTAAAAAATGTACACGCCATGCATTTATTATTTTACTTCGTCTTCGTCGTTTTGCGCGCTGAATGAACTAAAAGATGTATGTGTACCAACTAGCTCAATTTCTATAATTTTGAACATTTGTTATTCAGTTCTTTACCTATTGTACAAATTGCTAGCAGGCTACTGTGTATATATCATATCATATCGTATCATGTAATATCATGTATCACATTGTGACGTATCATAATCATACCCTGTAATATAACGCATGTATATTACACATATCATATCATATCGTATCATATCAGATCATACCACATCATATCACATTATGGCATATCATAATCATATCACATAATATAACGCATGTATATTACACAGACGTACCGCATATACAGAACTTGCCAAAAAAGATAACTAGAATTGTTTCGATATACAGAATAATTCGATATACAGCTTTTATTGAAATTATTGCATTCGCGATGCGAATTTCGGTGCGCGAGTGAGCTTCTTGGCACTGGTTTAAGACGCTTTCAACGATATAGTTCTTTTTTTTAAAATTTAGTATTTATGCGCCGCTTTTAGTTGGGGATACATGGTTATATGCAGGGGCAGGATGTACGCGAGAAAATACGGCATCGATGTGAAAAGCGCCTCAAAATCTTCATGTGCGCAGCTGTGCCTACTTTTTATAGTTTTGTCACGGCGCTAATTTCGGCCTTGTTTACAATGTAATACTCAACGCGGTTCTTGTGATGCTCCACGCAGCGGCGACGTAAGGCATCTTTTCCCCACGCTCGACTGTACCGATTGTCGCCAGATTTGTATCACGTTACTAAAGTATCTATCACGTTAACAAAACGAGCGGAGAGAAGCGAACGCTTACCTCGCGCGGCCGGCCGGCGGCCAGAGTTGTCAGTTCTGCTTACAGTAAGCGAACTTTTCTAGTGCAAATACATCTTGAGTGTTTTTTTTTTACATTGTTTGCAATGCGAGTTCAAATATTTACCTCAACTAACCGCCTTCTGTACCGCACGTTGCTGCCATTGTGTCGGGGTGGCGGGGCTTGTCAAGCTGCAGATATCGCAGCTTTTACCCTGCTATCCTCACCATAAATGGTACTTTTTTTCCTTCTTCTTGTTCAACCTGTTATAATTGTATCGATTACGGTGAAAATAAACCAAATCAAATTTCAAATTAAACTTGGGCATCTTTTTTCACCGAGTTGCGTGTAGAATTTTCTGTTTTTCCTGCGAATGTACTTATATCACCGCTCCTCACGCTCACTAGCGTAGCTTTGTCGATGACTTTGTGTGGCGGAGTGTTGTTATCAAACATACTCTGCAGCATTATTTACGCACTGGCGAACGTGCATTGAGAATAGTGGCGACTACCGTGAGAGTATGTTGAAAAGTAAATATGTGCTCTCCCTCATAATTGCGCATATGTTGGTTGTACCAAATAATGAACGTTATTTTTTTACCTTATCTTAATATTTCAGCCACTTCTTATTGTAACTAAAAAATTCTGTAATGAGAAAACTTATTGAAGTACCGCTTCTTTTCGGCTTCTTCGCAAAAGGCGCGCGGCTTCTTTGTTTTCTTTTGGCATGACTATTTGCCAGCATACAGTTTCATATCAATACACTAGAGGGGAACTCTGGCGCTAGTGTCTATGGGAGCTGCAACGCACGGCGCTTCAGCCAGCATGGGAATGATGGGCAGTACACGGATTTGTCTAGCCTTCGTTCTTTCGGCCCCGTTTGGCTCCTTGGGCCTGAATCCGATTTGCCGCAAGACGAAGTTCAGCAAAGGTTTAGCAGTTACTCTTTACCACCTTGACCTTTTTTAGGCTCACCAATTCAAATCGGCTCACGAAGTTCACAACGGTCCGTTCTCTTATTCGAAACAAAACGAAAACACCGCAATAAACTAAGCCACAAGTGCGTTCGAAGCCCGTAAGCACGAAGACTAGGCAAATCCGCGTACTGCCAATAATAATAATAATAATAATAATAATAATAATAATAATAATAATAATAATAATAATAATAATAATAATAATAATAATAATAATAATAATAATTCCTGGGGTTTTACGTGCTCTAACAACTATATGATTGTGAGGAACGTTGCATTGTATAAACACTATGAGAGTTTTTTTTTTTTTTTTGTCGCCGTCGTCGTGGGTGACGCCATGATGTTCCGTATATGTATAGGCATGTATATCTACATAAAACCCAAGAAAAAGAAGTACTCAAGGTAGTTTTTCTGAAGCGCGCGACCACGGATTCGAACGAGTTACCCTCCTTGCGCTTCGCAGAGGCTTGTTTACTAATCCGTGAGATGGTGCAAAAAGCCGAAGGGCGTGGTAAAAGGGCCTGACACGGTGAAAGAGCTTCGTCACTCTGTTCGCGTTGAGCGCGTGCGCTATTTGAATAGAGCTTTGCAGATGGCTCATACATCCTAAATTCGGTTACAACCATCGATCTCCGAGGCCACCTTGTTGTTCCACCTGTGTTCCTTAATATCGGCCTAGCTGTTTTGTGGGTGCTTTCTTTTTTTTACTATTTATCCCATCGGCTAGGGTGCAAAAGTGTGCCCGCCCGTTACAAAGGAAGTGGAATTACCACCACCACCACCGCCACCACCCACCATAATCATCATCATATCTCATTGCCACTATTGGGTCCATCGCTCGGCACCCGGATGCGTCCCGTCTGCGTCGGGGCCGCCGTACCGGCGTGGCACCCTATAGGCGGCCGCGCTGACGCCACAGTTCTGATCACCGACTGTGTCATTATAGGCTACGTGCTAAACTATTCGCCCCGAGATCGGGCTATAGGCGGCAGCACCGTCAACGCGCTAGTTTGGTAGGCGGTCGGCGGCGCGCATACAAATGTACGCAGCGGTGCTTTTTTGTGAGCGGTGTGAGCCGATTGTCGGCAAATAAAATGCGCTGACTGCAGCCTACTCATAATATATATGTCATCCATTGCCGAATGAATGCACGCAGCTCGCCGAACGTTACTATTACTTTTGAGAGAAATGCAATCTGCCTTTGAAAGGGATGTATGCGCTCGGCGACTGTCCGCGTTGTCGCACCATGGCATGTTTCTTGTATTTTTTCTTTGCAAGTGTTGAGCTTGTGTCCCGCCTACTTCGCATTGCTGTAGTGCAATTCATTCTTTGCTTCATGGATGCTGGTCTTGGATACTAAAAATATGAGAAATAAATAAATCCCATATTCTTGGTGATCTGAAGTAACCGCGAATACGCATGCGCATTTTTTATTATTCGATTTTCCATGAAGTGGACGTAGGACAGTTGATAAGCTTATATTCAGGAAAATTACGTGGCTGGCAGCGCTTTAGCGCATTTGTTCCTACTCCAAAACAGTATAAAAGGTAAACAGTTCAGCACTCAGCTTTCTTCGATTGATTATCTGCACGACAGTGATGCAACAAAGGTTCGGTTATTTGATGGGACAAAAAGTTTTTTTTTTTTTTCAAGCGAATAATGTCCGATCCTTCCGTCAGTCTATGACAACGTCACAAAAGCGCCCAAGACATTGTAAAAAAGAAAGAAAGAAAAAAGATGACGGCTTGCGTGAAATTATACGACATGAGTCTGAGGCATGCCGTCTGGATTAATTTTGACCATCTGGATTCTTTAAAGCGAACCCAAATCTAAGCACACGGGTGTGTCTGTATAAAATTCGCACAAAGCTAAAATTGCGCTCGGCGACTCAAGTTTAATCACCGCCTTGTCATTCCATTTTCTGTTGTTTTTAAACGTCAATTTAAGTACCAAAGTGTCAGAATTTACTAGACAGAAATATTTCGCTGTAGTGGGACCAGGACGGCACAATAAAAGGTTAATTATCTCGAGCACAATTAAAGTTCGTCGCATGACCGATATGCAACAGCACCGCAGATAGACACGTAACAACAATGCAAAACTTTGTTTATCACAGAGTCGCTAAAACGCTGCTTTCACGCAATATTTGATACTCCTAATGTTTGGAACGACGCCCAGTGCACTTTACGATGTGCTTCAACTACAAAGCGGCCCCCACACCGAAATGATCCTGGAAGAACGGAGGATACACAGCACTCTCCGCAAGTGCACAAACTGATCTTATTGCAGTGAATATACAGCCGAGCAAGGTCAAATGTGTCTGTAGATCGTGCTAGGCAAACGTACAAGCAGTTAAACTTGCGCTAACAGAGTGGGACAAATCGCCCTTTGAGGATGAGCATGGGCTACGCGCACATGCTAGCCCACGGAGCAAGAATGATGCTAGCCTTATGTGGCTAGCAGACGACGCGAGGAGCAATCCACACTAGGCGCGCTTCAGCCAGTGGCCACCAGGCGGCTACTCCGCTCGATCTCGGGGCGAATACCCCCGCCGAGGGTAGCCTCATACGGGACTACTCACCGTCAGCGGAGGGCGCTTCGGCGGCACCGATGGCACGGCCGAGAACTACCGCGGCCTGCGTGACGAGGAGGCAGCAAAGAAGTAGTGATGTTCCGGGCCACGTTGCTGCCGCCATCGCCGCGCGCCTTGCGGTCTCTTCGCCGGCTTGGGTTACGCTGGGTTCGATGGCGTCCCAGCCCAGCCGCTCCGAATGACGATGATGATGATATCCTCTTCCTGATGACATGCGCCCACAAAGGGGCATAGGCCAAGTACCGGGCGGCAGGATGTTTAAGGTGAATACATATGACGGTAAAGGTAACTGGACGTTTAGATAAAAAAATAAAAGATCGATTAATTAAGATGCTTGAGGAGCAAGTGGTCAGATTGTCAGATAGAATTCATGACAGAGATAATAACCCACGTGGTGAGAAACATCAAGAATAGAAAGAAAATAAATTTCGATCCAAGGATTTGGAGAACTAAAAAAGAACTAACCTGGTGATATTTTTGTGCCACTTGTGTAATCGAATACAGCGGAGCAGACATCTCTGTGATTATAACATAATGATGTGCCGCCAAATGATATTATTAGTGCAACATTTATTGCTAATTCTGTGAAGGGGAGCAACAAGGTACCTTTCTTTTTCTGATTAGTACATCGGCTAAAGAACGCAGCCGCAAGCTCCGATCTGATGAAGACAAGATGGAGCTGATGATGATGCTCTGTAATGGTACGAAGCCACCAAGGAAACAAGGGGAGGGGCACCTGAATAAAATAAATATTCAGGAGCCCTTCCACAACCTGGAAAACGGGGGCTAGCGACGCGTGGCGTGTGCATCCATAACCTAGCTACTACGTCCCTTTCTTTCTTTCCTTCTTTCTTTCTTTCTTTTTCTCTTTCTTTCTTTCTTCCTTTCTTGCTTTATTTCTCTCTTTCTCTTTCTTTCTCTCTTTCTTTCTTTATTTCTCTCTTTCTCTTTCTTTCTTTCTTCTTTCTTTCTTTCTTTCTTTCTTTCTTTCTCTCTTTCTTTCTTTCTTTCTCTCTTTCTCTGTTTCTTTCTTTCTCTCTCTCTTTCTTTGTTTCTTTCTCTCTCTCTTTCTCTCTTTCTTTCTCTCTTCCTTTCTCTCTTCCTCTCGTTCTTTCTCTCTTCCTCTCTTTCTTTCTTTCTTTCTCTCTTTCTTCCTCTCTTTCCTTCTTCTTTCTTTCTTTCTTTCTTTCTTTCTTTCTTTCTTTCTTTCTCTCTTTCTTTCTTTCTTTCTTTCTTTCCTTGTATCGAATTGCGCAATGCTCTCTCCTAACTGTTCCCTTTCTCCATCCCGAGAATTGGACCTACGCGCTCAGCAGAGCAACACTTGCTACAGGTGACGACGACGGTCATGCGTTAATACCCAGACAACAACGAAATGTGGCCACGTGAAATGACAAGTCACGTCTACGAAAGGCCAGATTGCCCTGTCAGAAGCAGCTGATCTATGACTAGCTCCCGATCGAGATAGCATCAATTGTCGGAAAGCGGCGCGTGCAAATATGCACGTGAGGGGCGCCGCTTCGAGGGTGGCTGGCATTTTCGTACGTTCGCCGGGTTTTTCGCTTACAGCAGCACCTCCGTCACCAAAATCACATAACATAAACTCATAACAAGGTTCGCTTCGAAACAGGAAGGCGCCGACGCAAGAGAAGAGAACCAGGAGACACAAACGCCGACTGCCACGAGAAGGAGCTCACTGTGGCGAAAAATAACGTGTATCGATAGTTTCCTACGCCTGCAGTGCCACCCGGCAATTGAACGCGCGTGCGTGCCGTCTGGAGAGGCAACTATTTGTCCGTTAATTTGTTCTTTATGTACGTTAATCGAAGGCTTGCTCAAACATGTGCTTCCACAGCTATTCATATATGCCTAGCTCCAACGCGTTTCGTTTTAAACGCAAACGCGAACGACCTATTTGTCAAATCCCCGTCGTAAACGCAAACTGCTGCGCACGAATTATGCACGGGACATAGAAGCACACACACAGCGCACGCACACAGCCCACCGGTGGCGCGCGCTGCGCGCGGCACCATTTTCTGCCTCGGCTCCCGCGGACGCGCAGCAGAATTCAATGGAGGCGCCTGATTTCGGGTCAGTGGCGCGCCCCGCGGTATGGTATGGTATGAATTACTTAATTGAGGTCCTGACGGTTAGTCCGGGACTGATGCAGGCCGCTCCCGCGTCGGGACGGAGAGGCCAAGACCTTCTGCCGCCGCCCTCTGGACAGCCCTGAGTTGGTCTGCCAGCACGTCATTGTGCAGCGTCCGTTGCCATCACTGTTCACCTTGAGAAGCATCACCGGCAAACGCCGATCAGCGCCAGAGCATACGGCCTAAATCGAGCGAACCCCCACACTTACTACAATATACCGAAACCCCGCAGTGCGTGTTAATTCTATTCATGACGACCGGTTTAGGGTACGTCCGCGTCTGCAGAAGCCCTAATGTAACCATCGGTGGCTTAGAACACTTCGAAAAAAGGGTGATAACAACATCGAGAACGCTGAAATGAACGTGAAGGTGTTGGTTGCTTCCGAAACCCGTGTGAATGGGGCATACTAAATTAAGAGGAGCTTGAGGAGAGTTCCATGCGTTGCAGACATTCTTTCTGCCACATGATAACATGCTTGACTTTTACATCTGATATAGTTTTGGTTGTGGCATATCCCTCTGTGTACAGATTTTTTTCTTGCCTGTGCGCGGACGTGCACCATACGTATTCACAGCATCTCATCTTGCAATGACTTTGTGTCTGATAAATTTGGAAGGCATTTAACGGGGCTAGTTCGTATCGGCTGAATGCTTCCATATTACTTGCGAACATGCACAAGGACACCAGAGGAAGAGCGATTGTCCTGTCTGTCCTGTCTCTTTCTCTGGTGTCCTTGTGCGCGTCCGCTAGTAATACGGAAGTATTCAGATGGATACATCGTCCGTCCATGTGTTTGTCTTCTCGACGTGAAAGTAGATTTGCGCTGGGGTCTCCCAATTGCGGAGAGGTGGGGTTAAAGCATTCGCTATTAAAGCGAAGATTTCCGGCCTCTGCCTTGAAGTCGATATCGATAGCAAGTGAGCGCGATCATGCAAACATGCCCGGCACATTGCTTGTTTCTCATTGCGTGCGAAAACCAACTTGATCACAATTGCTACCAAGTCATGCGCGCGTGGCATCGAAATTCAAAACAAACTGAAGAACCAAGAAAAAAAACAATGTAAGCCAGGCTGGCGCTGCTCACCCGCAATACCACGGGTGTACTTGCAGCGGCTTCGCATTACATCGATTCCCACAGTGCGTATGAACTGCCGGTATTTTTTTTTTCATTTTTTTTTTGTTCAGGGTCTGTATTTCTTGCATTTAAGTGGTTGAGGCTCACATCAGAGTAAGCTGGACGAGTGGCGCCTCTACAAGCCGCTATTCAAATTTTCAGTAAAACAGCCAAGCGATCCTGCAAGAATGTTACAGCGCGGAAAGAAACGAATGAATGAATAGAGGAGACATGGATAAGCGCTGAATTACACCTGAGGTTTATTTCGGAAAACAGGCATAATATAGTATAGTGAGCCACAAGTGCGAAGCTGTGCAAGCGAGAAAACCGGCAGATCCCACGCACTATGGCAATCAGTGTAATACAAAGCTGCCAGGAAAAAGAAACAAAAAACAAAACACGCCAGGTCTGCGCGGAACGCGCACCACAGTTACAGCGAGAGCTAGAAGACAAGCCTTTGTAGAGCCTTTTTAAACACTCTTGGGGCAACTACTACAGGTACACTTGCATGGCACCCACTACCATAAATCATCATAATTTTTGTGAAAAAGGCAAGCACCCAGTATGCTATTATTCGATCATCGGAAAAGCGTGGTACCCACTACACATGTGTAAGGCATTATGTGCCCTTTGCTGATGCTGTGGCTGATGACAATGAAGAATTATGGCTGAGCCTTTTTGTAATGGGTTAGAAAGGCTCAAGGAACCTCTCGTTACGCAATTTGCATTATGTTAGGCCTGGTTATTAATCCCCTCCACTAAAGCGCCATATTACATTTGTTAACGCGATTCCTTCCCCGACATGAAGCAACGGCCCTTATGATCCCCTAACAACTTTCGCTGCAAAAGCTACATACATCGCCTTGTTTGCTTTGAGGAAAATGAAGCCATTAAAATCATGACATCTAGTTCACTTTATTAACATGTTTGTCATCCAAGCATACATGTAGAATCTGGTATATACCATGCATAATGAAACGTATATTCTGGTATATACAATGCGTGACCTAGCTGGAATTTATGTTCCTGACACTCTTATGTCATGTCATACCAATTTTGGTATATATCCAGTAGGCTTGTGCTAATAGTAAATTTTAGGTACGAATCGAATTCGGAGCGAATAGTCATTTGGTTCGAATAATGAAAGTTTCGTCGTCCCTTCCTTGCATACAATACGTCGGGTCCAGCGTGAATGACGTTCAGAGAATCCGGTATATATATATATATATATATATATATATATATATATATATATATATATATATATATATATATATATATATATATATATATATATATATATTTAGATTACAATTACTTCTAATAGCTTCCCCTATACTTTCCTTGGCATCTTTGTCTGTTAGTTCTCATTAATACTATGTTTAACAAAGCAAACGAGCCCTTAAGTTTACAATTCCTTCCTTTATATATATATATATATATATAGCAACTTTGAATAGTAGCAGAAAGCAGACTTTCGGTAGAATGCAAGTGAAAACCTGTAAAATATGGTACTATACTTAGAGCATATAGGCCGGTATAACAAGCTTTAAACTTAGAAGAAAGGATCGATGTGAGGGTAATATGTTCATTTAACCTTGAAGTGGGGCTTCGCGGCAGTGCGGATTTGTTTTTTCGGAAAGCTGTACTCACGGTATAGCATCCCTCTAGTGCAGTGAAACCACCTTTACAGGAGTGTTACATGCGGATTAATATACGCTTGCTTGTTCATGTTGAATATGGTTCAAAATTTCCTATAATTTAAATTCGAATCGAAGCGCATTCGAATACGTTATTATTAGTTCGAATATTCGAAGTGCTCGAATATTCGCAAAGCCTAATATCCAGTTAACAAAACGGTCGGAAGTGCACCAAGAGAGTGTCATGTGAGTTCATGCGTAGGCATTCGTGCGTAGGCAAGTGAGAACTGCTGCTGTTTCTTTACTTATCAGTTAGAGAACAACGGTATGCTGAGTTCGAGGTGGTAAAGGTGCACGCCATTCGTAAAACACGCACCATGTTTTTCCAGTCTCCGGTCTTCGACACGCCAAACATGTCGATCGGCGACATTGTAGGCATGTCATCTGCAAAATCAGAGTGAGGCTTCACCTCACAGGTATGGTTGCTAGACAGACCTAGACGCAACTCTGCTGCCTAATGCTCTACGTTTTTCTTACAAGTAGTGCCATCTGGAGGCAAAATGGAGGGGAAAGACGAGGTCATAAAGCGCTGCGAAGGCTTGAAAGCCAATAACAGCCACGCGGGTTGGCGGAGAAAACATTCGCTTGCTAATTACATTAACTACCGTGGTGCCTTAATTGTTGCATAAACAAATGAACACATCTCATTCGATGACACCGAAAGCATTTTCTGTTGCTAGTGTCAAGGTGTAGCGGGTCAACCCCTTTTTTCGCGCAATCGCCGTCGAGGGTGTGTCAAAGCCATCCTGGTTAACGTCGAGTTACTTGTTACGAGCGATGCGCAAGAGGATAGCACAAATTCACTTGCACGTCGCCGCTTTCAGAGTGCGACGCCACAGTATCATCTTAATGCCTGTATAACAATGCGCACTCAACGTATTCTGGTGTGCATTGACTATTCAGACAACGCAAGGGAAAAATTACGAACTTTTTTATTCTTCCTTGCGTAGAAGGGTCGAATTCAGTTCCCTCGTTACCTCAGTGAGTGAAAATTTAGAGTAAGAGTTCAGCGAATGCAGAAGTTCATTAAATTGTCTCGGGGTGGTATGAGGTAATTTCCGCACATTCGATGGACGTTTTCGGAGGACCACATGGTTTGGAAGTACCAGTTCCTGCTTGTTCAGCTTGTCTGCTCCCTCTTGTCCTAACATAAGCGAAAACGTAGCGCCAGATGATGTTTGCGACTTGAATAATCAATACGAGGATGACAAAGAGTGTGACGGATAATTTAAGTTTAAGTCGCATTTTTGAACGCGGACACGCAACAGTAACGTTCCACGTCACGCGCGCCGAAATCCCTGCCAACGTCGCACTTCTCCCTACGGCTTTCGAAGGAGATATGGAAATTTGGCCGATCTGCAATGACCGTGCGGTTGATCTCGTTTTCATCAGAAAGGGCAGTAGGCTGACGCCGCTTGCGCGACCGGGGCATCAGCGGCGAGACGAAGGCGTCCAGCCGTCTTACTTCCATGCCATTGCTGTCGGTAAGCCCCGAGGCGGTGGCGACCTCCATCGTCCTGAAAGAGTCTTGAGCAGAGTATCGAGGAGCAACGTTAGGTAATGAGTACATGCTTTCAGGGGCGAAGCTCCTTATGCCGTGGGTCGTGCGTCCCTTGTAGTTTGTAGTACGTAGTAGCCACCTGCGTGATGACGATGACGCTGCCATCACGGCACACCACATGGAATGTGGTGTGCCGTGATGATGACGATGACGATCGCGATGCCATACAACACATGACATCGCGATACGGTCTCACATGCACAATTGACCACATGCAACCAACCACCATCACGTCTTTGCCGTGGGTCATGCGTCCCTTGTAGTTTGTAGTACGTAGTAGCCACCTGCGTAACCAGCAGTATCTCCCTGTGTGATGACGATGACGCTGCCATCACGGCACACCACATGGAATGTACCCACTATGCGTCATAACGATGACGCTGATGACGATGACGATCGCGATGCCATACAACACATGGCATCGCGATATGTCTCACATGCATATCGTTTGACCACATGCAACCAACCACCATCACGTCTTTGATGATGTACCTCCGGAGCTTCGCCCACTCATCATCATTCACT